>JBAWJQ010004619.1:0-278164 GCA_037783105.1 Bactrocera zonata | reverse complement strand
TCATTTCTTTTGCCAGCTTACGAATGTGTTGATGTGGCAGCAACCGCAGCGCAACAATTGCACTTGAGTGTTGCCATACAAATTTACGACTGTATGTCTGTCGAGACTTTGTAAGTGTGCTGCCATTTGCGGCAATGTTGTAATCAAGTGAATGACGTGCAACACTGTCAGACCAAAAAATTAACGAACGTATCTCAGTGACTTCTGTCGAACTGCGCTGCTGCTCCTCAGCTTTGGCCTTGCAATTGTGCATAGCCACTTGACGCTAGTTGGCGTTCGCCTGAGCTGAAGGACTGCCCGCAAGCAGTAGTGGTTAGTAGAAGTGTGGAAAGTTTTTGCTTGCAAGTTTGTTGCCGCGTGTAATGTAATCTTTATTTGGCTTATGATTTGATATTTTTATTACAAATCAAATTGGAGTGACAGAAATACTTTTTGAGGTTATGAAATTATTTGAATTTTATTAGTTTTGGCAACAGATTTCGTTGATCTTTACAATTATTATAGATACTATCATTTTGGAAGTATTAGTCATTAAATCCCTCTACGAAACCTAAAATTACAAATACGCCAAATATACGTTTAAGTCTAGAGTGACATTAAAGTAAGGATATTGGTGTCAATAGATCATTTCAAGCAAATTTTAGGGCAAGAGAGCTTTCCGAAAACTTTCAATTTGTTAATAATCAATATTTCGCGGTGAATGTTAGAAAATATGCCGCGTTCTGAAAGACCATCGACCTCTTCAACTGATGAAAATATTAAAAAAAAAAATGAAGGATATGGCGTCATGCAAGTGTTAGAGAGCTCGGGAGTCCCTTCGAATGATTTTTGTGGACATTTTGGGTACGAGACTCATTTTTGCTCGACTCGTCACGATAATCAGAACTTTTTTCAAAACGAGTATCGGGAATAGGTATCTTTGGACATCCATGATGGTGCGAATTCCGATTCCACATTCATGGAGAGCAATGTAACTGTCGACGAGACATTAGTTTATGAGATTGACATGCAAAGATGTCAACAATAATCGCAAAGCCGCTCAAAAATCAAAGAAATACTCTTTTTTCAATATTCGTGATTTGGTGTATCATGAATTTGTGCTGGAGGGACGTATTGAGGCGTTTGTGTAACACCATCCGACGAAAATGCCCGAAATTGTGGAAGAACAATTAATAGATTCTTCAGGATGACAATACACCATCGCACTGAACTCACCAGATTTGGCTCTATGTGACTTTTTCTTGTTTTCCCGTTATCAGTCGATCGAAGAGATAAAACAAAATTTGCAGAAAAAGCTGCTTATGAAAAGTTTTTCAAGCACTATCACAATGTATACATATATTTAACAAAAGACCCTAAAGAGTAACATCGAATTAATACCGAAATCTATTTTACTCCCCGAAACTGTCAGAATATTTTTAGCATTAGAAAAAAAGGTTGCCATATTTCGCAAAATTTTATAGATCTTTTTCCTGCTGACAATTGCTTTACGTACTTTTTCTATTGATTTACACCTTCCATCCATTGGTATTGAACCCTTCGAAGGTGTTACTCGTTGTATATTCTCACATATTAGTAGGCAATTATATTAAAATTTGATAAGAAAAGGCATCTGAGAAGAGATCCTAGACGGCTAAAATGTTCCGAAAAGCGGTCGTATTATGCTTTGTTCTTTAAGGGTTCCAGGTGATATGAAATTTTGGATTATCTATTACTATCAAATGATTTACGTGTTTTTTGATCGAAATCGAATCTCAGCAGCCCAATAATCATTAAAACTTCGGTTGAAGTTATTGGAATTTGTTGTAAAATATCCTTCAAAGCGAGTTTTTTTAATTTTTTATTCACGGAGAAGGTGTCACTGATAGACATTTTAGGTTTGGAGTCTGAAGGGTTTCAAGAGTTCTACGTCTGGATTGTGATAGAACTAAACACCCACAGAGGAAGTGTAAATTCGCTTCCTTACTTCTCTCGAGTTTGCAGCAGCGGCAAATATTGTTATGAGGTATTCTCATATTTAGCGCGTATTCACCAAACGAAATACGCCGTTATGGTGGCTGAGACTCTCATATGTTTTATCATATGTCAAAACTGTTTCGTTCTCTTGCATTTGGTTGTAGAATTTCATCTGTTCTGAGTGTATTTAGATCCCTATTGTTCATTTCTAGCGGGCATGGTATTCTCTCCGCTTCAGATTCGTTTAGTGCGGCTCTTGACTTGGCTAGCTAGTCTGTTTTTTCGCGTCCAAAAATGTTTCAGGGCCAAGCACCCTAAACTATGGACAAGTGGAATTGACTAACCAGTGAGCTTTAAGGCTTCCCACATTTGTTGACCTCGCTGGAGTTTATCTTTGGTGGCGAAAAGGCTAGTAGTGCCGCCTGGATATATATAATATGTATAACGAAGCTCTCTGTATCCTTGGTTAGTTATTCAGTAGATATAAAGTGCTCTATTTAGATTTATTTCGATTTTTCTTACTGATAGCAGTTGTGTAGGTTAGTTATAGCACTCGGGTATTCTAGACTATAAAAGTAGTAATAGTTTTGAAGAAGCGCCTGTAAGAACCAAATTCACCACTCTAAATAAAGTAAGTAAACCAGAGAAACTTGTAAAAATCACATCGCTTTAAAGCGATAATGGTAATTTACTTTCGTTTATAAGTACCATGACACGCCTCTGCATTAACTTGGTGCGAATGTAACGAATTGCTTTGCTTTGAGTGTAGGATTTCATGGGAAAAGCGAGGCTCATGAATATTTCACTAGCAATCACATTGTTTTTCGCAAACTTTCGAGATTGTTTTAACGTGCTCTCGTAAACTTGAATGCCTGCTGCCACGACAAGCCGCACCGTGCCACGTCACGCTAATTCATGGCCGAAATGCACTCACACACACACGCACATGCGCGCGCGCACTCATACTCAAACGGCACTTGAGTGTTGCCACAGCTACTTGGCCCGTGCAGGCAGTCAAAGTTTCGCGCTTTTGCAACGATGAAGCCAACTTGCCTCACACACACATGCAGGCAGCGCTACAACATCAACTAACACACACATGCATACATACGCGAACATATTTATACACTGGTTTGCTTGTAAGCGCTATTAGGCTAAGCCGCTCTGTGTGTGTGGCTGAGTGCGCGTGTGTGCATGTGTGCCGTCCTTGCTGCATCAGTAAATCCTAGTTTTCATTTCGCCGAATTTGCGGTTGGTCTTGTTGCATATTTAAGCGCCACATGCCGCACAAACAGCGCCGGCAGCTGGCAACGTGCGCCACCGTGCTTCGTGCGATTCAAAAATTCAGCCCAACTCAGCTGCCACCTTGACCGTTGCACACACAAGTACCACATATTGCTATGTATGTGTTTTGTTGTCTTTGTTGTTGCGTTTACGTTGCCATGGCAGGGTGATCGTCGCTCGCAAGGATAACAGGAAATTTTAAGCTTTTAGCGAATAATATTCCCGAGTAATACGAATTAGCTGGCCATGCTAGCGTTGTTGTTTAGCTTGTTGTTTTTGTTCTTATGGCATAGCCAACTGCTGACCTGTGGCACGTTCAAAAATTCGCTCAATGCCAATCAAGTTTTTCGCTAATGCCGTTGTTGTTGTTTTTGTTGCTGCTGGCGTTTTTCTTATGAGTGTGTTGTTGTGCTCGCGTTGCCAGCGCAATGACTGATTACAACAGCGCAAATGCGTGGTGTAGCATTGCTGGGGGAAGACACTTGGATTCGGCGAAGCTTTTACCGTAATGAGTTTCCACCGCAGTGCACATAATTACTTGAGTATAAATTGTTTAGTTGAACAACTTATGAAAATTTAACGAAATCAAAATTTTGAAGTCATCAAAATCTGTACATGTGTGTGAGTGTCTGTGCGCAGGTGGTGTGTTTATATACCACTAATTATTAAGCGGTAGAGTGTGATTTATTTTAGTTGCTCTCCAGAATATAAACTTAAAATTGCGCCCTAATTGAATAATTCGCAACTAATTTCACCTGATTAAGAGTGAATTTTTGAAACTAATTAAACTGTGGAAAAAATCCTAAATTTCGTAAATTAATCTGCCAAGAGGTAATTCTATTTTTCCAGTATTCTAAATATGGCTTAGAAAGCCACAGTCCTCATTCGTCTTTTCAGTAAAAGTCATGCATTTGAAGCATAAGCAACAATAATTTTTTTCATTCAAATATGCCCAGCTTTGTGCCTGACAAAAATGCTCTTGCCACAGTTCTTCGTCATCATGCATGCCGTGATATTTTGGAGAAAGTTTAAGGTAGTGATCTAGCATGAACGTTTATATTAAAAATGGTTTGTACGATTTGATAAAGCTGACCTCCGCTTGGGAGACAAAAAACGTTCTGGGTTATCAAAAAAGTTTAGAAATTAGGAACTGGAAACTTTACTCCCTGAAGATTGTTGTCACACGCGAAGCTGGGAAATTCTGTTTCATATACATTGAAGTCAATAGACGTTGAAATATGATTTATAAGTCGGAAATGCTGCTTTAACACTACAAAAACCGTCGCTTTCTTATCGAATTGTGATTGGTGATGAAAATTCGATCTATTAAGATGGTTAGGGTTATCCAAATCATATGTGAAATCTGGCCAATCAGCCAAATCAACAGCAATACCGATTATCTGTAACGCTAAGGTAATACTTTGTATTTGGCAGGATCAGATTTGATGTGCTGTGTTACGAGCTTCTAAAAATCTTCGTGAACAAAGTTCATGACTAGACACGATTTTTCATCAAGAAGTTTGGTTAAAAACTTTTTTGAAATCGGCGGTTGGGAAGCTTTGCCTCACTCGTCTTATAGTCCAGACCTTGCATCTTCTGATCTCCATTTGTTCTGCCGATGCAGAACAGCTACCTTGGAATACTGTTGACATCAAAATGGAGTATTAAAAAGCGGTTTGATTCATTTTTGGCTCTTAAGCTGACGTAGCTCTAATGGAATGCACAATTTGTCAAAAAGATCCTTGGGTAATATCATTATAAATTTTTATAAAATTAGTGTTCAAAATGTGAAAAAGAAGAAAATGCACTAAAATTTTTATAAATCCAATAGTATAATTTCGGATAATTGCTGCTGTAGTTAAGCTTCTTCTTCTACTACTTGGGGGTATTTTTGGATCAACCATAGTTTCGCAATGATGCGGATCTCAGTAGTACAATTTCATAATCTCTCGAATAGTTCCGGAATGACCAAAAGGTGCTGGATAAAACCAAAACTCGAAATCTTCATTTTTCTAGAAAATTGTTTATGACTATGTGATGAAGATTAGAGTAATCTGACATTTGATTTTTGGGTCGCTCTTATTACATTACTAACCAAATATGAGTGAAGAGTTTGCGTGATGTGATCCCTCTCTATGTAGTTGTATACGTATCCAAGAGCCTTGAGCCTGCTACTACAAATTGCTGAGCAACCTAGAATCAGAAACCATGTCGCAAAACGGACAGTTTGCTCAAGAGACTATGCCCATGTTGAACTAGTGTGTAGTGAACTTGAGTTGGCAGTGCCTAGTATAGAAAGCGACATGAAGACGAAATTTGTCTCGGTGAGGTTGATTATATCTCTAAACTTTGCTGAGTTGTAACTTCCCAATAGTAACTTGGCATGGCGCAGTGCTGCTCTCTCCCCACTCTCCACCATATATGTCCATATGGGACCACACCGTATGTATAGTTCTGGCCACTGACTTATAGCAAAGACTTTTGCTTGAAAGATGCTCGGAAGACAGCCCATTGGTATGGATAGATTGTTATGCGGCCCCGTAATGGCTGCTCCAAGGCCTTCCGGTGTTTTCGAGCCATCAGTACTTAAATTAAGTTCCAAAGCTTTCCATAACGTACAGCTTTTTTGTAATTTTAGGTGGTGGTTTGACCCCTACACCTCATGACATAAAATCCCTCGGGTTAGGAAATTTTTACTATTATTTTCGGTTGCACCAATCCAAAGTTAGAAAGAAACAACCCCTAACATCGCAGTCGCAAAAAGACTGTAAAATAGTGCTACTTAAATAAAAATCCCTGGAAAATATTATATCATTTGAATTATGGAACAGTTATCACCCTAAGCAGATGATGATGACCGCCATTCAACAAGAGCTCAATATTTACTTCAATCTAGAATTTTACATTTTAAGTTGAAGAAACTTAGAAAGAGCTTAAAATCCACTGACTCAACCGACATCTCTCAGGCGCCAAAAACATAGCCTGACATAACCTCTTTAAATACACAAAAAGCTTATAAAAAAATTGTGCGCCTGCACACTAACCACACCCGCTCATTTATTGCAACCCAAACGCCAGAAGTTAGCACTCCCAACTTTACAGTTATGTTTGCGCGCTTAGTGACACTGAAATCGACAATGATAATCTCGTCGAAGCAATAAAACTGTCGACACTTTCGGCAGAACGCTGGCACACAACTAGTCACAATGCATGCCACAATTTGCCGCATACACTTAGCTATGCTTGACCGGTTGACTGCTCGCCGGTGCGCCTCGAGGAGTTCAAACCAAAGACCAACGAGCGGAACCCTCGAATTTGACTCGAAAGCATTTCCGATTTTATCATCAATGAACTGAGCTAAGCGAGCGAAGCCGAAATGAAATGAAACCCCACAACCATGGTCACACACACACGCACATACACATGAATATAAATGTGCCCCCGAATAGAAGGTGTGCAGACAGGCCGAGCAATATACTCAGAAGGTAAATTGTACGTGCGGGAGCTTGCGCCCACCGCGTTCAGTGTGAACCCGCGCCAGCTGTCATGTGTGGGGAACACAAAGTGGCGTGTGACACTTTTGAACTCGGGCGCGACGTGTAGTCGGACTCCAAGCATAAAAGAAGTCGACGGCAAAGCATTTATATGCCTGCTGTATGAGTGTGGCATACATTTAGGCGCGCGAATGCTCATGCTCACTGACTTTGGTCGAGCTGTGCCAGAGGTCGTGTGCTGCTCGCCCGTGTTGTTGTTGTTGCTGTGTTGTTGTCACTTAGGCGGTGATAAGTGTTTTGCGAGGCGCGAACATGACACTTGCTAACGTATTTATTGCGCGCTTTTAGGCGCTTTGCCATGTTTGTCACACACTTTGTACATTAGCCTAGCGGTATTTTGAAAAATTACCGAAAACATGTTGCCCCAATGCTTGCGCGAAAGCAGAAAATGACATGTTAATAATAAAAGACGCAAAATGACGCGTGAGTTTGTCGCTGGAAATACGCAAATCACGGCAATCACTTTGGCGGCGTTGTATGTGTCAGCGCGTGTAACGGTGCATGTAAGCACGAAAAAAATCAATCAAAGCCGTATAGCGGCACTTTTCGATTACGCGACATGATTTCTATACGATTCACTTTTATTTGCTTGGGTCTCCTTTGTGGGGCCAGCGATGCGAGGCGGGGGACACTTTTCAGCTGTCGATAATTTTTAACGACCCTTGTAGCGCCACCGCCGCATCGCGCCACTTTTGGTATGTGTACTCTTGTGCTTTCAAGTCGCCGCACTACTTTTTGCGCCCGCTGCCTCTTTTTGCCTCGCCTTTGGCACTTCTTCTGCTTTACTCTTCGTTCTTTGACCTTTGGCGCTGGCTTTTGTGTTTTTGACTTTGACGCTTTTATTTACATACATTCATACATGAGCGGTTACATTTACCATTCACGACCATATGTTTGCTCACACGCTCATGCATTTGTTATAAATGTTTATTTGCACTCGCCTTTGTTGTTGTCGTTTGTTTGTATAGGAATTCGAGTGTCAGTGTTGTGAGTATGATTTCGAGTTTGATGATGTCTGCGACAGTTTTGCAGAGGATATGGATTTGCAAGATAAAGACAGTTTCGGGATTCTCAATTTCTGTATGGAGCTTAGTTTAGTAATGTATTGACATTTGACATTACCTACAAAAAATGAATAGAAGTCAAGCCGATATGCATTTTGGAACTTTTTGGACTTCTGTCGAGGTCCACTAAAATTTTTTTAGTCAAAAAATAGTAGTAATCTTGTCTGGATTGCTTTAGGACATCCAAGTACTCATAAACTAAATACAAGGAGATATGATTAGCGTCTCTTTTTTGGCTATGAGAAAAGTTAGAAACCAGTGCTCAAGGGAAACACTAGCAGTTCGTCGATCGAATACAGGGGCTTTAATAAACTTAGTGAGGCACTTGGAGAGAGTTTTTACTGAAAACAGAGTTGCAACCGAAATGACGTACTTGTTGCTAAGGGTGATTAGGTGAAATAAGTTACTGAAATATATATGTCCTCCTTAATAGGACAGGGTCTGTAGTGGCCTAATAGATCATGACTAAATTTACGCTTGCTTTTGAAATTAATGATTATTAAACGGAAAAACTTCGAAATTAGGTTTGGTTTCTTTTTCTTCTTCTTTTTATGCTACTAGGCAATTTAAAACCTATAGTAGGTACTCTTCAGATGTAAGTTACGAGTAAACACATTACCATAAATTTGTATAGCAACTCCTATTCATGACAATTGGATCCATAACCAGAGAATACCCGAAATATACCAAGATTTTAACTCTTAACTTTAAAGGAGTTTGAATTCAGAGCCGCTTCTGATTGTCATGAAATTAGATACATAACCTTTTCGTGACAATCGGATACTTAATCACAGTATACCCGAATTATAACCAGCTTTTAACTCGTCAAAAAATATCATTTCGTCGGAAATATTACAAAATCATTTGATGAATATACGTATTTTCTTAAAGGATCAAAATAGTCAACCTTCGGGATAGGTTTGTAAACTTTAACGAGATTCTGAATGCAGTGCTGCTTCATTCATGAGAATTAGAAACTTAAGCTTTTCATGATAATCGGTTACATAACCAGAGTATATCCGAAATATAACCGGATTTTAACTCGCTAATTCAAAATCATCTGAAAACTGTTTTTTGCCCACAATATTTAAAAAAAAAAAACGAAATAGTCAACTTTCGGGATCGCTTTGTAACCCAAAACGGGATTTTGAATCCAGTGTCGCCATCAAATTCCAAGCACAGATACACACATTATACACACATTCTCCAACGGCGTGATTTTTGTATACTCGAACATAAAATTCCCAAAGGCGAACGGAAGTATATTTATCCATCCACATATGTACATCACCCAAATAGAGAACATTTTCACATTTTGACATTTTGGCATTTTCAGCGTACGCCTCTCGGCATGCAAATGACAAATGCTTGTAAAGCGTTTATTCTTGTATTGCGAATGTTGCTGAAACCATGTAACACCGTCTCTCCCTCTTAAGTGCTTGTTTTTATTGTTTGCTACATTTATTTATTTATTTTTGTTGTTTTGCAGCTTCTTTGAGTTGCTTTCACCTTTTTTCCGTCAGCAGCCGCTGAATTGTTGACCCAACTTGCTGGTTGCCCATTCTTCCTCGTGGCCGCTGCTAATGCCGCAGACATTCATAAGCTGCTCGAAGTCATTTTTTATTCGCCGTGTAATTCACTTTTGATTTGCCGAAATGCCGTTATTTTTTTAAAGCGCTTTTAATGCGCCACGTGCTTTGCACTGTCGCTGTTTTAGCAATCTGTGCGCGCTGTGTGAAGGGTGTTAGGCGCTGCTTGTGTAAACTCTGCGTGAATATTTGAATTGGACGATTTTATTTGTTACTCCATTTCGGTAAACTTTCATTTTCACTGCTCTCACTTTCACTTGTTTAGTTTGCAAGTGGTTTTTGTGTGTGCTATTCCATCGTATTTTTATTCTTTTGCATTTTTTCATTTTGGTTTTTATTTCAATACATTTTCCGTTTGTGTTTGCCGCTTGTTGCTGTTTACGCAAAACCCATTTAGCGTTACGAATGTGTCACGTGAGCGACAAATGTGATTGCATTTACATGCAGGGGCGGGGTTTTGCGTTCATTTTGAACTTTTTCATATTAAGCTGTGTTTCCTAGTGGTAATATTTATAAATATAGTATGCTATATATACCTCAGTATATTTATTATTATTTTTTCAATGGTGAAGCAGTGGATTGTTTCAGCATAATTAATAAATTTAAGAGTTCTTAAGCAGATGATACTGTTTTCTGGTGTACATCTTTGACGGCTGCTCAAACAATACTGAGTCAAGCAAGCACAAAACTGTCATAAAGGTGTTTTTGGTACGCCAGAATGTCATCTCAGGAGGTTGGAAACGATCTATTAACATATGACTCAAGCATATGACTCGACTTCCGTTCTTAGACCAAGTATCCTCTAGGTAGTGAAAAACATCCGTTTGACGGCGAGCTAAACTGAGAAGGCGAAAAATTCCTCAATAAGGTTATGCGTTGGGTTTGGGACCCGCTACGTAAAAAACACTAACAATAATAGACAGCCTCGGATGAGAGACCCCCTCTTGATGACAACCTTTGCAAACGCATTAATGATTACGATTTAAGGGCATGCACCTGGAATGTATGGTTCCTAAAAGGCTACCATCACCGCCATCTAAGAATAGCGATGGTTGAAACAAGGACTGAGACGAGTGGGTCCTTGTAACATTTATTCAGTGGTCATATAAAGGTGCGCAAATACGGTGCGGGATTCGTGGTGAGAGAGAAACTTCGTCGCCGAGTATTGTCATTCACCCCGGTGGATGCACTTATAGCCACAATTCACCTCGCTGACTTGCGCCCACGCCCCGGCAGAAGAGAAGGAACGCACCTATGAGAGCTGCCCCCGCCACTATGTCAAAATTGTGCTTGGGCTTTAACGTCAAGGTGGGAAAAGAAGGTATATTTAGCGCAACGGTTGGTAAATTCAGCATCCATGAGGAAACATCCCCAAATGGGTTGGGGCTGATCGACTTCGCCAGGGACCGAAATATGGTTATATGTAGTACTAAATTCCAGCATAAGAAGATACATCAAGCTACCTGGCTGTCTCCGGATCGAAAAACCACCAACCAGATCGATCATGTTGTGATAGGTGGAAGACACCTCTCCAGTGTTTTGCGGTGAAGATACGCACCCACCTCTGCGTAGCAGAAAAGTCACGCCAACAAACACAAGGATGGTTCGACGTAGAGAAGCTGCAATCACAACAGACAACCGAACTCGACTTGCACTCTTGCTTTCTGAAACCCATCATCAGGTATTCGATATTAAAAAGCTATTGGACGGCATTCCAAGCTCTTTAGGCACATCTGCAAACGAAACAATTGGTTTTTGGAAAATGCAAAAGAACAGCTGGTACTATTGAGCTTTTTCTCCCAAAAACGTTTACAACACTGCTTGAGTTCGCCTTTTGATACGTTTGGTAGGAAAATTCTTTTTAAACTCAAAAACCAAGTATTATTTTTAAGAAATTTGATTACACGCTCACACAAATTTAATTTCCTTTCAAGTATCTGCAGTGATCAAATCATTTTTCATATGTTTTTAAATAAAAATGTATAATTATTTTAAATTGCGCTTGCAAAATGTTTTAAAATCATTTACATGCACATATCTCTCACTCAATCATTAATTTAATTTATTTCGATGCTTCTCCCTCTAAAAAACCCTAATTGTCAATAATCCGTGAACTTACATCAAATATGTAAATTTTAATTACCGTTCAATAGCTTAGTTACACGCTCTTCGCACCGCTAAGATAACAACTGGCTGCCGCTTGCGACTACCACACTCTACCGCACACTTTATGACTGCTATTTTTATCACCAACGCCAGTCATGTCTCATTGGCCACGCGACCTGCTGTATTTTATTGCTCACCGTGGCGTATACGCAACATCTAACTTTATTGCATTTAAACATAAAACCGAGTGTCGAAGTTAACGGATATGAATATGCGAAAGCATTGAAGCCAAATTTTCTGCCATTCCAATATATTGTCTTTGAGAAGCCTGTTACTTACGCAGAATCGATACTTTTTATATTTATTTACATGCGCTGTTTACTTTAGTTGTTTTAGCTGTTGTTGTTGTTGTTGTTTTTATTGTATCGAAGACAAGTGAAACAGATTACGTATCAGCATAAAGTTGCTTTGAATTATTAAGTGCGCTGCCGAGTTGCTTTTGTTGTGCTTTTATGACGCTAAATTGCGTGGTTTGTAAAGCTTCGGCTTAGCGTCACGAACAAAGAAATGTGGAGAGGGGGGTTAAGAGCGCTGGCAAGTGTCTGGGCTGTGCGTTGGTGGCGGCGATGAGCGATGAGTCGGCTGCAAACGATGCGTAATGTTTATTAAGTTGCCATTATTGCGCGGAAGTGAAGGCCTTCGACTCAAGCCGGATGTAGCGCAATATTTATAAGTATGCTTGTGTGTGTGTGTGTGTGAGTTTGTGTAGAGATTTAAAATTTATTTTTACTGCCGCTTCTTAATCACGCATTTTCGTTGACTCCGTTCAAGGTGCAAAGCGTTGAGGTGAATGTAATTTATTTATCTCTTTCTTTTCGCCGTTGCTTTTGTTTTTGCTGCCGCTGCGTGGGATATAAAATGATATAAAATGAAAATGATCGCTCTTATTATTTATTGCTAATGAATCTGGCGATTGCAGGGCCATAAAGCTAACGAACAATTTAATGAGTGGAATAATTTCACATTGGAAGAACGATAAGATAATAAAAATGAAATCACATCGAGCATTTCCGAAAATTCAAAAGCATAATTTTGATGATTATTAATTGAGTGGTTCATTTATGAACGCAGATTGGAACATCAAATACGGAAATTCGCTTTAAACGCGTTTCTAGGATCGAGCGGAATTTATGTGTTCATAGAGAAAGCGCCACGTGCCTTGAAAGAAGTGAATTCGCCTGCGTTGCTGGGCTATAAAGAGTGACCCATATACTTGAGCAGGCACACACACACAGACACAAACACAGTTAGCTGGCTTACTTATTGTTTCATTTCTATAAGCCCCATTTTCATGAGTTTCCATAACTGGATCTATATTCATACAATCTTTAATATACAACCAAAGAAATATGTATATACACTCATAATATATGTATGTATAGCGCTTAGGTCCCCGCAATTCTTCGCTATTGTTATGGGAAAAGTCAAAATAATAAGGCACATTTTATTAAGCACATTACTTTTACCGGCATTATTTATGAAGAGCTCTTCTCCTTCATTTATTGTAACCTTAGTAGCGAAGCGTGGTTATACTTGTGTGTGTATGTACGGGCGCATTACCCTTTCCCAGAATTGAGAGCCAGCAAAATTAATACCATGGCAAATGTCATTTGCCATCAATTCGTTCATTGTACTCGTATTATTCTGGCATATGGCTAAAGGATATCAGGCAACAAAGGCGCATAAAGCAGAAAAGTGAGGTTATGAAATCAAACCAAACACAGGGTGTCGCAAACAGCAACACTGGCAAAGAAACAGAGACAATTTGATGTGGTAAATCTAGAAGTATTGCAGCGGAATTTCAAAAATATATATATATTTTCTTATCGGTAAAAAAAAACTGTTGAAACTAGACCCTTTCGAAGAGCAAACCAGCCAGCGTTTCATAAAACGTATTAAAAAGCTGAAATTTCGCGGTTCTGAGCTTACTATTCGATCAATTCAACACGATCTTGACACCCAACCTTCGTTATAGGATAATATCCGACCGAATAGACCACGTTCAGAACGCAGTGAAGAAAATATGGTAGCCGTAGCTAAGACTATACACGAATATCGTCGATTCCGCGCCGTTCGCAGCAACTCCGACCGACGTACGGCACTTCTTCACGCATTTTACGTTGAGATGTTAAATTGAAAGCGTACAAAATACAGCTTGTGCAAGAACTGTAGCCATTCGACCCTTTTCCAGACGAGCCAAGTTTTGTTCAGCAATAAGGCCCATTCCTGGCTTAAAGTGCCGCATTTGGGAGGAAGAGCCATCTGAATAGAATCAAGAGCTACTATTTTGTCCTCAAAAAACAAAGGTTTGGTGTGGTTTGTGAGCCAGTGGACGGATGCTGGTCCATATTTCTCCAAAAATTCTGACTGAAATTCTGAATTCTGAAATTCGCTGATGACTATTTGATGCCTGAAATTGAAGCTCGTGATCTCTGTAACATTTGATACCAATAAGATGGCGTCACCTCCCACACATCGTATCAATCAATGGATTATATAACACTTCGATGAACAGATAATTTAACCTTTTGAGCCGGTAGATTGGCCAAGATCGTGTGGTATCACAGCGTTAGACTTTTTCCTGTGGAAATACATAAAGTTTAAAGTCTATGCGGACAATCCTGCTCCGACTCAGACCTCGGCGAAAAACATCACGCTTGTCATTCGCCAGTTACTAGTCGAGATACTTGAACGAGTCATCGAAAAACTCAATGGATGGAACATCTGAGACGTAGCCGCGGCCAACATTTGAAAGAGATATTCTTCAAAAATAAATGCCAAAGAATGTTCTTTCGAATAATAATGAAGATTCACTGTTAAATTTAAAGTTTATGTGTTTTTTCTTTAAAATGTTATGTCTCGAAGTGGGTGAAAAGAGAAGGAATTGTTTACATGGTACATAGCCGGAGCTTCTAAAGCAATAAAAATGGCAGTGAGTCAGGCAGTAATACTACAGTGGTACTAATAATATGGAAACAGTTGTAAAGTGATAACAAATGTTGCTCCTATATTAAAAATTATCAAAACAACAAAAACAAAAGCAACAGCTTTGTTGTTTTCTTATAATCATACACTGAAGCATTGACTGCGATCTCTACTCAAGGAGTAGCGATTTTCAGCTAAAAAGCAAATCTAAGAAGAAAGTACTGGCAAGTACTCTGTTACACCACACCAGTGGCCATAAATTTGTGGGAATCGCTATGTATGCAGCACGCGGCAGCTGTTGTAGGAATTTCAGAATGCACCTATGTTTTGAATTTCATCCGGATATCTCAAAAACTGACAAAAAAGTTTTTTTGATCTCTAAAATCCTCATTCCGATACTTTCACTAACGCTTGATTAGTATACTGGAAAGTGAAGGAATCAGGTAGAATTTAAAATTGTGTTATACGCAAAGTAATCTTGGTTGTAGTGCGGTCGTTTTTTCACACTGGAGCATTTGAAATGTTAGGAAAATGTGTTGTATCAAATCCGCGTCCCGAAACCTATGTAATTTAAATATGGGCAGTACACCGCTTATTGGCCAAATTTCATGCTGAATCTGATGAAGCTTTTTTTATCACCTTGGGCGCGAATTGAGTGCCTCTGAAGCTTTTATTTATTGAGTTATCGCACCTTGAAAGCTTACAATATAACTGATAAATGGGGTGTGAGCTGTTTTATAATCCGATTTCAACTAATTTTACACTTTCGAAGAGATTCCTAAAATATTTTCTCTGGGCAAGTTTCATTGAATTTTCTTAAGTGTTTCAATCAGAAGTGGAGATACGTAGATCAAACTTAGTGATAGTGGGTTCACGCTCACTTTTTGAAGATTTTCAAGCCACAGATGCCCCTCTCCACTGCAATCTAAAAACTCTTAATTATTATAATCGCAAATATTATTCAATTCAGATCAGAAATACAACATTATATCTTAGAAAAAAACACTCTCGACTGACGATTTAATCTAGACTAACATCTTGTATGTTTGGTAATTTATTCTCTGTACAAAGCTAGAGTAGAGAACTTTTTTGGATAAGATCCCTTAGTAACTAAGCAGCGAAAAGATGAAAATCGAAAAATAAAAAGAAGTTTGAAATATTTTACACACACATTTATTATAAAAGTGCATAAAAATTATTAACGACTTGACGGTTGGTGACTGTTTTATGAAAACAACAGAACTTAATAGATAACTGTGAAAGTCAAAAATCGCGTTCAGAATGAGTGAAATTACGTTTTTTCACCTTTCCGATGATACAATGTCTGTTCTATATATATATATATATATAGACAGATAAGTATTTCCACTTAGAATGAGAACAACATATTAACTAAAATTTATAATTTTTAACTTAAAGGTTTTTAGATAAAATAATTTGTGACACACCTTAATGTGAAACACATATTTATGAGAAATATATATAATAAAAATCGAAATAATTGTAGCGTGCATTCGAGTCCCACAACGGAAGCAGACTATAAATGAAATTTGCAATAAAGAGAAATGATAGGCAAATCTTTATATGACGTAACAACAACAACAATAAGATTTCAATAACAACCTAGCAACAATGAGATGTGAAAAAGTGACACAGATGACATAGACGACAGAGTAATATTCAATTGAAGGCCGTGCGCAATGAAGAAAATAAATAACGGAAAACATAACCTATATTTTTATGCTCTACATAAGAAAGTAAAAATAACATAAATGGAGAAATAAAAAACTGGAGAAACCAAGAAATCGCAGAGGACAAAAGATTTTCATAATGGAATTGATTGTGCCGCATTAGGCGGCAAGTTCGTGTGTGCGGCACACATCCACAACCGCTCACACTCATACATGGACACATATGAGTGAGTGGGCGCACACGTACCGCTAGGTCACCGACAGTATCGGTGTATGACAAGCGCGAATAGGCCCACAACTTTGACAGGCTGAAAGACAAGGTTAGTTAGAGAAAGCGTTGACGGGTCGTGTTGCCGGCGAGTGATTTTGATGATCATCCGCGGCCGACGACCCCGCCACCCACAGGCCGCCAACCCGGCGACCGGGCGACCCGTCGGTCAAACGCATTCACAGCGCAACCAGCAGAAGTGATTCGGTGATTTGACCATAATTGACTGTCGCATTCGCAGGACATCAATCATGTCGGCAGTTAAGACAAAGCAAATCACACACACACACATACGCAGATAGAAAAAGTGACAGAAGAAGCAACACAAAGCGACGCAAGGAATTTGTCACACAAAAGGCAAGACAAGACACTAATAGCTAGTACGAGCTTATATGTATGGCGGAAATTGAAACGGACGCGCGTTGCGGGGCACGCAAAATGGATGGCAAAGGCCAACAAATGAATTCGGACGATAAGAAAGAACATAAAGGAAATTGAAGGCAAATTGAAATCATCAAAATGATTTAGTGTTGTCATTTGCCATTGTTGTTGTTCACGTTATTGTCATTGCAGTTGTTGCGTCCGAGCATTAAATATTTTTAGTGACGTATGTCGACTTGTCATTACGCCAACAGTAAATATTAATAACCTTCACGTACTAATACTCATGCGTGTGTGTATGTGTGACTTAGGGAGCTTTACATCCTGTTATCTTATGCTCGTAGTAATAGCTCTGAAATTTATGATTAAATGGCAATCATTTATAAATATTTAAAGATTCAAGTCCATTTATTATGTGATATATGTATGCATACTACTTAAGTAAATTTAATGTAACCTCATATATTGGTTTTATTTACAGGACCTACGACAAGAGAGGTGTAGTTAAGGAAAGCTTCTATTAGTAGCCCTTAGGACCCAGATCGTGTGCTAAATAGTTTCTGTGGTTTCAATCTATAAGTGCGAAGCTTTTAAGCTTTCAAGGTTTATATATTTAAGAAGCTTTTGTGTCGAACAAACATAAAACTTTCGTACTTTGAATGTACAAGTGCGGAGCTTTAGTGCTTTCACTCTATACGTAGACCAATTTCACCCATGATTTGCGCTAAAGAATACCTGATTTAAGATTACATTAAAATAAAAAGTTTACGGTCATCTCGAAAGTCGAAAATCAAAACACAGGGTATTCTGAGGTAAAAGCAAGATGCTCCAGAATATTTTTACAGTAATTTTATGAAGATAAACCATATACTGATCGACCTATCAAAAGTCATCATCATTTATAGTACACTAGCATACCTAGCCCGCTTTAAGCATTCATGAACTAATAACTAACAAGACCACAAAAATGTTTTTAGTTGTAAATAATCTGCCATTTACTCTTATTCTTTTGTTTTTACTTATATCCAAATATATGTACGTAATGAACAACCAAAATAATTTAAGGCTTCAACTTCGCCAGGATCCGATGTGTGGTTATCTATAGTACAGCCGAACGATTCTCTACTCGACTTACACTCCGGCTCTCTGAGAGCACTCATCAACAACTTGGTATAAAGGAACTGTGGGACGGCATATCAAGCTCCTCACGTACGGCTGCCAACGAAACCATTGGTTTTTGGAAAAGTCAAAAGAACAGCTGTTGCGATGAGTAGTGCCTCGTCGCAGCGAAGAGAAAACAGAGTGCCTCGCAACGTTACAATCAACCAAACATGTCCAAGCTACGATAAATACCAAGAGCTGAAGAGGATAATGAGACGCATTTACAGACGAAAAAAGAGAGATGCCGAAATGCGTGAGTACGAAGACCTTGATAAGCTAGCCGACACGGATAATGCTAGAAAATTCTACGAAAAAATGTGGCGGCTTACAGAAGGTTTCAAGACAGGAGCATACTCTTGTAGAATCCCCAAAGGTGATTAATGCCTGATGCCCAGAGCATACTAAAATTATGGAGGGAACACTTCGCCAGCCTGTTGAATGGCGGTGAAAGTATAACGCCAGAAGGAGGCGAACCCGATTCCCTAATTTTTGACACAACACAAACTGTTATTATAAAAATGTTCTATCAAAATTAAATTAACGTAACTCACATATTCGCCGATATATATGGTACAAAGCCTACCGGAAATTTAAAAATTTTAAAGTTGGGTATATGGGAACTAGGAAAAGTACTGATCCGATGTTACCCATATTTAAAATCATACCATATAGCTTGAATGACATTTTCGAGAAATAATCAGCTTTAAGCACTCAGATCTCTATACATACGTTCCTGTCCGATTTCATCTAGTTTTACAATATATACATTATTAAGGGACTATTCTACGCTCACATTTGAAAAATGTCACATTTCATTTAAATATCTACTTCCAGTGGATATTAGAAATTTATAACGGAAAAAACTATTGCATAACGTTTTGAACTTCTAATGGAAGGGTCATCTGTCATCAGCAAAAGACCAACTATTGTTTGCGTCTCTCGTATTGCCATTAACCTCACTAACAGGTTAGTTCAGCTACAACAAAAAGCAACAACTTGTTTGAATTTTCAATTTTAAATTGCCACTCAGATTTTGAGTTAAATGACTACAGTTACAATTTGACTGCCGGCAAATCCGTTAGAACAACAAATGAGAATTAAGACTAGCAACATAACAACAACAAAAACAACACATATGCTACATGTATATAGAAAAAGCGCATACTATGACACAGATAAAAGCCAAAACAAAACGGGATACAAATGAAAGCAAAAATCTACGAAAACAAACAAATAAAAAACAAAAAAGGAAGCAGAAAAGTAGGAACAAATCTTTTGTTAGAGGCATTGCCGCTCAAGCCGAATGACGGTGTGTATTTGCGTAGGTGTTTGTGCGAGGCATTTGTGCAGGCAGGCGATAAATGGAGATACGCATTTACACCTACAACAACGACACACACGCAAGCGCTAGCGGACGGACAGACGGCTGGGCGCACACAAAACAAGCCCGCATCCGCATTGAGTGTAACAAATCGGATTACCTTGCAACGACAGCAATATCAATGGCGGCAACAAGCGCTGGGACATGCACACACGCACACTCAAATATTTGCATTTGTATATATGTAAGTTCTGTGTGTGGGTGTAACGCATTCGTATAGCCAAAAAGGCCCAGAGGTCGGTTGCAATTGCAATCGCCGCGAGAGAATGGCAAATCGAAATGGAAATGCAGAGTGAAAATGAAAATGGAAAAGTGCAAACGAAATGAAAATGAATGGTGTTTACACGTAGGTGCGTATGTTTGTGTGGGTGACAATATATGTGTGGCTGTGTGCGTGTGAATGGATGGCAACGTGGACAATGCGCAATAAACTTTTAGTTGTGGGTGCATATGAAAGCCTTTATGCACACGCACACATACACACACCCATACATATACATTAGGGTGTCCGTTATTTAACGAGTTGGTTTCGTTTTTGCAAGTACCTCTGAAATTTCAGATTTCTAAAACCAGAAACCAACATAAACAGACTTGCTATCGGGTATGCTGTGGAGCATTCACGCAGTACACCATGACGTATGAGTAACACTGGATTTAAAAGCCACTTTCATGAATGCCCAGTTTATTTGATATATATGTAACTATAACTTTTTTATAAATTTGTTTTAAGAAATTTATTAAAACCCTTTATTTATGTATGGGAATTTATTTTGTATTAAAAACAAATAATTTTTCCAAGTAGTGGTTTTTCGACCGTTCAGTTTGTTTGGCAGCTTAAGGGGTTAGGGGTAGTCAGAGGCACGAAAAAATGAGAATTTTCTGTATTTTTTTTTGCTATTAAATCGTGTTATTTTACAAAAGTAGTAATATGGCATTATTGTAGAATGTGTTGACTTGAAG
Source organism: Bactrocera zonata (assembly GCA_037783105.1). Classification (NCBI taxonomy): domain Eukaryota; kingdom Metazoa; phylum Arthropoda; class Insecta; order Diptera; family Tephritidae; genus Bactrocera; species Bactrocera zonata. The sequence continues at coordinate 257,784 of JBAWJQ010004619.1, read as the reverse complement.
TAACGAAAATTTCACAAAAAAAAATTTATTTCCAAAGTCGTTTGTGTTGACCCAGTTCCAAACAATTGTACTTGCGGTGACAACCATAAGTCCTTGGAGATTCATCTAAAATTAATCAAAATACAAATAGTTTTATAAATAGATGATCCTGGGTCTGATCGAAGGATATTTTTTTTTTTTAAATTAACAAAATGGCGGCCTCAGGAAATTTTTGTCTAAATTTTTGGGAAAAAATCAACAGTTAATTGGTCTTAAAAAATCGTAATTTTTGAAAAATACTCGGCCAGGCCCGAGTGTATTATGTATTCCAAAAGAACATAGTTTTGAGAAAAACGTGTTTAAAGTTTCACACTAGTGCTTTGAAGTGCCCGAGCTCTCTTTGTTATTTGTCGAATAACTCAAAATCTAATTATCGGATCAACGTGAAATTTTCAGAATATTTTTAAGATATTACACTTACCGAAAATGCAAAAAAAAATTAATTTTTTGAAAATTCTGACTACACCTAATTCCTTAATGCTACAGTGATCTGATATCGGCGGTGCCAAAAGCGATTAGCTCCATGGGTAAAAAAGGTCGTGCGCAAAATTTCAGATCGATATCCCAAACAACAAGGCTACATCGACTCAGATCGTTTTGTTGATCTTTTATATAAGCATTTTAGGATCTCCGACACTTCCTTCTGTGTGTTATAACCATAATACACCATGTGTAAGGTACATATAAAAACAACTTGGGACGCCCTAATATTCACATTTGTACATATACATATATGTATATAGCGATCCTTGCCAGTATTTGCATTTTTGCTTGTTGTTGTAGCAACAAACGCTTGCAAAGCATGTGTAAGTGCTGCCTTACAACATAAACGATTACAAACGAGGCGGCAAATCCAATCGGCGATTTTGTTGTTGCTTTTGTTTACTGGCGCCACACAAAAGCGTATGCTCAAACAACTATATGCGTATTGGTGAATATATACAGTTAAAAAAACCCGGCATTAAAGTGGTAATTTCGAAAAACATAGAAACAAATAAAGCAAAAGTTGGAAAAAGAAACAAAGAAGAAGCACAAAAGCGAGTGGCGGCAGGGAAAAAGTGAATGCTGAAAAGCGTTTTGGACAGTGGCTCCGTTATAAAGTCGGAAAAAAGTGTTAAGCAGCTTTAAGAATTTAGTTGGAAAAAATTAAATTAAGAGCGAGCAACATTTTACTTTGTGTGCGCCACAAAGCGCACACACATTCTATAGCAGTCACACACAGGCAAACACAAATAACATATGCAGTTGCAACACCGCTGACTCCCAGCCTCTTCACACACCCTAGTTCAGCGCTGACTTTTTGCGAAGTAAAAAGTTGTGTTGCTCTGCTCGCGCTGGGTATCAGAGTATCATTACATCCCTGCAGGCGTGTATGATTGTTGTTGTTTTGTTTTTGTTTTTTTTTTTCCTCCGCTCAAGTGAAAAAAACAACTATTATTACAACATGCAACATACAAGCTACAACTTTTTTGCACACATCTTTTCATTTCATGCCTTCCTCTGTTGGCGCGCTCACCCGTTCCCTCAATGCTTCGTTGAGTTTATTTAATGTTGCCTTTGGTGCGTTTCGGTTAGCCACTTTGAGCTGGCAATACTCACCAGCAGATCTTTTGTGTTGCACAGCGGTAGAGTGTTCCAACTCTTGTTGCTCCTGTGACTGCAATGCGATACTTTGTAGAGGCAAAACTGCAGCAGCGGTGGGTAAGAATTTGTTGCATGAACTGTGGCAGGCGCAGGGGCAGCGACAGCAAATGTTTATAGAAGATTTTTTTACTTAGTTTCCGCTGTTTTTTCCACACATTCGCTAGTTTGTATATGAAAGCTTTTGTTTTTGTATCAGTTAGTCGTACCTGCAACTCACATAAGCGCAGTGCACATGCGCCGCGGCAACCGCTGATAGTATTAGGGATGTTCATATGAGTCAAAGTCACTGATTTATGATTAAGGGAAAGTTGAATTTCTTCATTTACTTACTACGTACGAGATTAATTTAGAAAAAAAATTTTGATCCTATGATCAGAGTTGCAAATAATGCATGACAAGATAATTTAGTTGACATTTGAATTATTATGTTTTCCTTATTTTGAAAAATATAATTTAACATACAATTGAAACATCTGACTCAAAATATGGATTTGAAAAATTAAGAGATATTTTAAGCCCAAAATTTGCTTTAAAAATTAAAAAAACAGAAAACCCGAAGTTCGTAATAAGATGCTAAAAAATTGTGTTTTTGAATTTTTAATTATTTGACGCTTGCGCACTTCGTTTTTTGCTATTTGACTTAAATTTTTAAAGAAAAGTTTATTGTTAATAAAATTTAAGCTTAGTTTAAGATATTTGTGTTATTTTCATTTTATAACTGCAAATTATCTTTAGAAATAATTTAATATTTTTTTTTTTTTGCTGAAAAGAAATTTAAAAACATTAAATTCAATATTGTGATTTTTGGAAAAATATATTATTTTTAGTACTGAGAACTTAAAGAAATTCAATTCAATGTGATTGCAATTAAATAAAATTTGAAAATTTAAATTTTAATCCGAAATATTTTCCTTAGAAAATTTACAACCCTGTTTATGAACCATTTTAAAGACCTTTTTTGTACATTATATTAGTTTCTTTCGCAAAATTTTGTTTAAACTTTCTTCTTTAAATTCCAAACTATTTTTTTTTAAATGTTGCAGAAGAAGAAACGTTATTTCGACTTCAAATGGCAAAAATCCTAATTTTCAGACTTCTAGCAAAATTTAGACGTTAATATGTTTAATTTGCTAGAAAAAATGGAAAAAGACCCAAAGGAAATTTTTTTTAATACGAGTATAATAAGTGAGAACCCCAAAAAACTTGGTAATTTCAATTTTTCAGTTAAATTTTGAGCTTGTGTTAAAAAAGTTTAAATATAAACGTTATGGATCCTATTTTTTATCTACAACATTGACATATAACGTTTTTCTATGAGACTCCTAGTTTTGCCGGATATCTAGGTAAACCACTTTTCCAACCTCAAATCGTCCGTAAATTACTTTTCCTTTCATTTTTTGTTTTCAATTTTTATATCCAATCACTTTCAAACTTTTATGAATTCCTTTATTTTAGTTTTATAATTTTGAAAGGCTTCGGCACTGGTCTGCCTCTTCGACATGCGACTTTGCCGTTCTTAGCTTGTTCCTTACATTTCTTATACAGCATTCTATTTAAATTTATTTCGGTCTCGACACATGTTATATAATAAATAACTAAAATATATGCGAGATACTGTCCGCATAGATCCAATAACCCAAAAATCATAGTTATCAAATTGAAAACCTCTAGAATTACCTCTAGAATATTACAGACTTTCTAAAGCCTCAAACTGTGCAGGAAGGTTCAATTTCAAAATATTATATTCTTGTAAACTCGAGTTTATGATACAAGCGTTGATCAAATAGTCTCCGGCGAACCATTCAAACAGTTTTTATCGTTTTCTTTTTTTGCAGGAAAGCAAAGTTTAAACAGAAAACAATGCTGTTAAATTATTCCAATGGTGGCAAAACTGCTTTGCAGCTACGTGGAACCCTCGAAAAATTGGTATCTAAGGCTAGTTATAGAATTTATTTAAGAGTACATATTGTAGTAAGTATCAGTGCAGTATATCTGAGTAGAGTTTAAAGAAAAACTCCAAGATTTCGCGAATTTTTGAGTGTTTTTTGTGATCTTCAATGCTAAAATCTATATTATTACTTGTATGATAAGAATTGTGCTTAGGAGCAGTATTCAATGACAAAGTCCTTAAGGCCAATAGGCAAGACAATCTTTTTTTTACATTAAATAGAGTGTCAGATAAACTCAAAAATAGCCAATAAACTCGAGTTTTCAATGCAAAATTTAAATAAAAAAAAAAGTTACAAAAACCCGAAAAGAAATTTTGAAAAAAATGAATTTAAATCTCTATTACTTTATGAATATAACAGATTTGAGCTCTTAAAGCAAATTCTCAAAAAAAAAAAAAAAAAAAAAATGAAGTGCATAAAGAGCGATCATTCCCTTTAGAAATCAAATGTATCCAACTAAGTTGCAATATATTTCTTTAATAAGTCCAACCTCACTCCCAAAACAATCTGTGCTATTTACTAATTAAAAAGAAGAGATTAACACAAGCTACTGCAACCTGTGAGCGTTACTCTACATAAGCTGTCCATGAAACTTGAGTGTGATGTGACACCGGTAAGAGCCAACATTTTCCAGCATTTGACTGCGCGCAAAACAAACTGAAGACCTTTCGAGTGCGTCGCCAACACTACAAGCGCTTACTGGGTATTTAAGCACTCAAACACACGCTGAATTGTATAAATGACGCTTGTTGCAAGAACCTCGGGCTGGCTAACATAATTGTTGTTATGCTTGTTATTGTTGTTGTTGGCGCTGGTTGCTGACTAAGCCGTCGTTGTCCCAGATAATGGAACGTTTTTCGGTTTTGCCATCTCTTCCACCGCCAAGTCCACCGCCTCCTGCCAACCATCTTTGCATATCTCGCTCACATTTTAATATGCGATTTTTCACTGTTTTTCTAGCTACGCAAATATTTATGCGTGAGTGAGTGTGTGTGTGCGTGTGCATACGTGTGCGATTGTGCTGCAGTTAGACATGAGTCAAGCTGCTGTCGTTGTCCTGGGGACTGCGCGTTGCCATTGTGCGGCGCATTTAGCCCGCAAGTGCAGTTGTTGCGGTGAGGCTGAGCTGCTGGCAGCATGGCGCTGTGGTGTTGTTGGTGGCGACAACGGCAGTGGTTGCGTTTGAGGCCACTGCCTTCGCCCCGTGGAAATATGACGTGGATAATGCGGTGGCTGCCGTTGCCCCGGCCGCTGCCTCTGTTCCTCTGATGCAATTCTTGCCTCTGCCTCTATCTCTGATGCTTTTCTTGCCTCCGCCACTGCCTCTGCCGTTGCTGCAGCTGTGTTGCTGACGTTAACAAGGATGTTTGTCGTGTTGATGATGTGAATGATGACGGCAATGACTGCGGGCAGTGCAAGTTTTCGCTTTTTCCGTTTGCAAGAAACAATGCCAAGCGCTGAGAGGCAGCGGTTGGTCGGAGGCAGGCGGTGAATGGCAAAGGTCACTTGGTGATTAGCAATGAGACAAAGAGTATGTGTGTATGTGTGTGTGGTGTACACTGCCGGCTGACATCGTCGAATCAACATCACACGAGTGGGCTAAGTGCAAATGGAAAGCGCTTAGAGGAATATGCACACATGCCGACTTAACTACACTCCCACATCTTCACACACACCCTCATGTACACTCACACACACGCTCTTTGAGTACCGTGCTTCGTCGTTTATATGCCCGAGTGCTTAAATGCCGCTACTTGGCTGTGTAATGCAACATATTATTAGTGCTTTTGTTGTTGTTGCTGGTGCAGTTGTTGCAGCAATTGCCGCCGCCGTTGCTGTGGCGGTGATGATTATGATGAGCCAACAAAGCAAATAGTTGGAAATTGCATTAAGCTTGTGTTGTAATTGCTGGTGTTTGAGTGTTTAAACTTTTTCGCACTCGACGAATTATTCACAACTGTACTTTTTGTTGTTGTTTTGCTTTGTTTTGTGCGCAAAATTCTGCAATTCGCATTTTGCAATTTTAGTTTGTGCGCGTGCACATTCGTATGTTGCAACTGTTTGTGGCACGACTAAAGTTGCCACTTGCCAGTTGGTAGTTGCCAGTTTCTGTTTCGAATTTTGTTCTCTCATCTGGCACATTTGAGAATAGTTTCGGTTTGACTGCGAAAATTTTCCTTTTTTCCTTGCTTTCTCGGAAAATACGATTAAACGAACTTTTTCAACAAAAACAAACAGAAAAAAAATAATGGCAAAACGTATGTGAAAAGGATGCGGCAACAACAAAGGTTTATGGTGAATTTAATTGCAAAATATTTAGTTGCCCTCAATTCTATTACGGCCGATGGACAAAGAAATTACTGAAATCATAGTAATTACCAAAAAACTTAAATTAACACTTGGTGAGACTAGGGACTAGACTAGCCATAAACATACTATAAATGATGGAAAATTAAATTGTGGTAGAAGTAAGATGAACGAATTATTGTTTTTCCTTTGAGTAATGACTGCAATGAATGCCACACATGAATACCTAAAAAATGCCATTAAAGCTTTAGTTTTCGATAAATATTGCGTTGTTTGATGATTTGGATAGGTCAGTCTGTATGGCCTATCTGAACAATATATACGCAGGATATTCCATACAAGAGCTTGAGTTTGATCGGTTTGTTTGTATGGCAGCTATATGTCATAGTAAGCCGATATCAGCGGTTTTGACAAATTAGCGACTTTTTTGAGGAAAATTGGAGCAACATTTCAAATCGATATCTCAAAAATTCAATAACTAGTTTGCTTGCGGACGAACAGAGAAACGCACAATGCAAAATTCACAAAGCTCGTCAGTCTCATTGAACATACATGCTATAAAGGATGTCTCCTTCTCCTTCCTCTTCGGCTTCAAAAATTCAATTTTTATTTTATTATTTAAATCTATATAAATCTGGAATATTGTCCTAAATACTATAGCAGATCCAAGTAGTAATTTTGGAGATACAACCTTGGAAGGTTAAGCGCTCGAAGTTAGCTATACTCAATCATTCAACTTTAAACGTGTTTTTCTCGAAACTGCGTTTTAAAAGTCGGTTGGCAATATTGTTCTCGAACTACTCAACTGATCTTAATGAGCTTGTGCGTAGGTACTTGTTAATGAGCGAAGAACTGTATTATCAATTACAACTATTTAAAATAGAATTTCTAGAATTTCATCAAAATTTGTATTTTTGTTTAAAAGTTTCTAAAAAATACAAAGTTCAGTTTTAATGTTCTTCTTCTTTAGTCCAAATACCTAGATTATCCTATCTTTTTCTTTTTCCTTCAGATCATCATACAAGAAATTCTGCTGTCACCATGCAGACATCGTTTTTCCGAAAGACTGAGAAAATGACGTGGCAATGGACGTTTTGAAGCTTTTTTTTTTGAAAATTTCACATCATACCATAGAAAGTTTAAATATATATCTTATTTTATATATGAAAAAATATTAAAGATGGAAATTTTTTTAACTGAGGCCTATGTAACCGCCCATGTAACCGCTCGGGGCAAAAATATGGGCATAGCACTCAATAACTCTTTCTAAATTGCAACATAACTTGGAGACTGTTTTGCAAAACTGTTCCTACTTTTTGGCGCATTCAAATTCTATCAAGTCAAAAACCTAATTTTAGCGAAGTTGCTTACCTTAGGTAAAGTAAACGTAAAATTTTATGAAAATTAGGTCGGTATTCAGTTGGAAGAGAGATTCTTTTATAATACCCCTTATATTGAATAACATCACATTTTTTATCAGAAGTTCAACGTTTTTAATCTAATCTATAATCTTATCTTAAATAAATTTTTGTGACATTAGGTGAATATAGATAAAGAGCAAAAGACTAATTAAAATTTTAGTTTTTGACAAAATGGCGGCTTCCAAAAATAATTTTCCTTTTTTTTTGTGAAAAAATATGCACCTTCATAAAAGCGTTTTACTAAATGGAAATTTTAATCCAAAACATTGCTCATTCGATCATTAATTGACAAAGAAGGTTGTTTAAAATTTTTAGGTTGATCGGCCTATAATTTTCGGAGACATTAACCTCACCAACTCTAAAAGCAGTGTTTCGATAAAACGCGTTTAAGGGTTTGTGGTCAAATTATACAAAGTAAGAAAATTCAAACAAATACGCGTAGATCTCTGAATATATCAGTTAAAATTTTTTGGGGAATATTTTCAAATATGGTAGTAGTTTGGATAAAAAAAACGAAGATAGAAAAAACGGATTCTTCTAAATTCATAAGTATTTTTGCTGATGTTTGAGTTACTTTGGATCCTTAGAAAATGTGTTCTCAGTTTTTAAAATGTTGGTCTAAAGAATTTAGAGATCCAAATTATACATACTAGACCACTTTTTGCAACTTTGATTAGACACATATTGTCTATTCAAAAAACATTATTTTATTTTTGCCTTAGCGAATTTTTGATGAGATTCTTCCATACCTACAATAACTAGTTGTAGGAAAATAATTCGCATAATATTCTTAGCAAAATTTCAAATTGAACAGTCTGCAGTTCTTTCTTCTTGTCTATAGTTAGATTTAATATCCTGGTACACCGGCAGTTAAGACTCACTGTTAAAATCTTGTAGCTCAAATTTTGAAATAAACGAACAATTCTGTCGCATATGTGATAATTTAAACGGTTGCTGTTCGCAGCAACTCGGACTTATGTATGGAACGACTTGGCGCATTTTACATACGGATCTTAAATTGAAAGCGTACAAGATACAGCTTGTACAAGAACTGAAGTCACTGCAGCTTCTAAGAAAAATTGCTTGGCTCTGTGGGCTCTTGCAAAGTTCAAGAGGATCCGACTTTTTCGGACCAACAGTAATCGTTGGGTTAATATGCCATATAGGTATATGTAAGTCCTCCAATTAACTTTATCCAATGTTATCATAAATAAATTATTAAAATATTTGAATATAATAATAATAATTATTGCCAATACTGCTAGGAAACATTATAGATGGCATAATTCTTTTAAACTTTTTTAACTGTTGTTGTCTTAATTTAAATAATAAAAAAGTTTTAATTTAACAAAAAAGTTATTTGCAGTTTCCGTTATACTCTACATAGTACACCTCAATATTTTGCCTAATCTTTCGTTGAATGTATTAAAACTCCTGAGCTCATTTCTCCCCGCTAGAATAGCGCAGACATTCCGAAGCGCTCTACATTTTAATGCACCTACTTGATGTTGCAAATATTTTGGCCAAACTAGTTTTTACAGTTATTTAATTTTGTTGTTGTTTCTTTTTTTAGCATTTTTTATCACTACTTTTGCGAGTGTTGCTTGCATTCGGTGTATTTCTCATTTGAATTCTTGCTTGTCATTGCCAATGGAGCTGGGGGTCAGCTCAATTTTTCATACTTAAAATGCCGAAATGAGAAAATTGCGCATAATTTAAATGCAAATGACTCTCCGTAGGTTTGCTGGCGCTGCCACTGCCACTGCCGCACCGCATTGTGTGTCGACGCTGCTGGCACACTGCATGTCGATGATGTTGTTGTGCTTGTTCTTGTTGATAGTTTTATTGCGAATGCCAGCAGTTGCACTGCAGTTCGTTTGGCACATAGAAATATATCCGAATTTAATGCTCCGCTTGTAGTTAGTTTTGCGCGCCAACACACATGAAACGGCTGCGACTGCAGAGTATTCTATTTTCTAGCGCCAAAAGGAGCTGAGCAAATGGAAGGCAACAACCGCGAGGCCAAATCACCGAAGCGTAGATGTGCACACGCAAGACACACACACACACACCCACATCTGCAACAAAATGTGGCACGCAACATGAAGAAACGTAGCAACTACTGCAAAATAAGCTGCTGCAAAAGCAGAAATAAACAGTCGAAACTAAACCGACAACAAGGCAGAGTCGCCACCACACTTTGTCCGTACTCCAAGCCCCTCCAAGCCTCTCTAAGCGCCTGACCAACTCCAGCAATTGCAAGCAACTTTATTCTCAACTATTTATTTATTTGTTTAATAGTCTGTTATTTTTTGTGCTGCCACATGCATGTATTTATTTTACATTCCCTGAGTGTATGTGTGCGTGTGTGTTGCTGTTTGTTGCGTTTCGAATTTAGAACTATGCAACAGTGTTATTTTGTGGCAAATTCGTGCAATTGCAAATGTGTATGTGTGTGTGTGTTTGTGTGCGTGTGTTGGTGCTTTGAAATTTAAACACCGTCCAATATTGCATATTTAGTGGCGTTGAAGCTTATGTTCGAATTCTGTTGCTCTCTTTTACTGCCTCATCAATAATTTGCACTGGCCTGACAGCTTAAGGCGCAATAACAACAACACACTCAAACAACAAAGCAACGGCCTCGGCAAATAACGGCAATATTGAATGGAATACCAACACGAGTGCTAAATAATTGCAACAAAAAGCAATAACTAACGCATTTAATTCCAATTCGAATTCGAAAGTGAAATTCGGCAACGAAAGGAAAAATCACTTAATTTCTATATATTTGCACAGCACGCTGCTGAAAAATAGCAAAAACAGAAGAAATTAATTGAAAATGTATCGAAAGTAACTGTAAAGAGTTTTACGCACAGCAACCCTGTAGGAAATTTATTGTTAGAGAGAAGGTAGGTAGGCGATCAGGCAACTAGAAACTGTGAAATATATTATGGGTACACGGAAATTAACTAACTATAAGAATTAAAATACAATAATTTAAAATACATAAGTAATAATAAATATCGAATTGGTGATAAAAATATCGATTATCGATAAATAAGAAGAATAAAATATATAAATATGCAATAAAAATATGAAAAACTTATCGATATTTAAAAATATCGAAAATATATAAAAATATCGATAATACATTGATTGTACATCGAGAAAACGAGGCGTATACTGAAATTATTTAGTATTAGGAACGAAATATTGTTCTTTTAAATACTTTAGTAATAAAAAATATCGCATTGCGAAAAAAATATCGATTGTCGATATATAATATGTATAAAAATACTATGTATCGTACATAAATACGCAATAAAAAATATAAAAAAATTATATCGATATTGTGAAATATCGAAATTTTTTGCTCGATCGAAAAAAGTAGAACCACGAACTGTTTGAGCTATACGGCGGCATGGATATAATTAAGCGCATAAAATTTCAACGAATGCGCTGGGTAGGCCATTTTGTTTGTATGGAAAATTATGCTCCTGAGAAAAGCTCCCGTGATTCGAGATCCATGCGTGGACAATGGAAGTAAGTGCGCCACGCATCCAACGGAAGAATCAAAAGATGTATGTAAACTGGAGTGACCTCGCAAAGGCTAAAGACAACTGGCGAAGTTTTGTGATCTCGGCGCAGACCAAAACGCTATTGTAGTGGCAAAGAAGAAGACGAAGGAAATATAACTTGGACTTTTGTAGAATTGAAGTTTCAGATATATTGTTATATCGACAATTTTAAATCTCTCTCTCTCTCTCTTACTCGCTTCTCACCAATTATTTCAATGAGCATGACGGTAAATGCTTGAGAATTTACAAGAAACATCAACAATATATTATAGATCAGTCTAATCTCGTCCGATAGATATCTAAATCTTTATTAAAACTATAATTAACAACTTCAAATATTTATTGGCTTATTGTAGTAAGTCCACGTAAACGACAATTTTGGAAATACGCTCCAGTAATCACACTTTTAATATTTATTTTTATTAAATTCATATGACCAAAGGATACTTCTTCATTTACCGCTTTAAAGCTTTCCAGCAGGGGCTTCTATGACGGCTTTTAACAAAAGCATAAATCATATTCTGTATGTAGGCGTGTCCGTGGTTAATGGCTAACAGTCTTTACGCACCGTTACGGAAATTTCCATTACAATAATTCACTTTCAGAGCAATATTTGAAACAATTTTCGCAATATTTGCACAACATTGTCAGGTCACACGCCATTGAGAGATGTGAAAAAAGATGGGCTGAGAACTGATTTTTTATACGAAAGCCATACAAGCACACACCCACACATACACAGGAAGAGAACAAAAGAAAAAAATGTAACGATTTCTTTTCTTTTTGGGATTCGATAACAAAATTTAAGATTGTGCCCGTTCTCCAACGCACTAAAAACAACAACAATATTAAGAAAACTGCAAATCACTTTCAATCACCGCCGTTAGTAGAAAAACGAAATGGCCGAGCACATCGATTGACCGTTTGCCTACGTGATGGCAATCTTAGCATAAACACTTTTCCACGTTGGCACTTTCACGCAGCCAGTTACCAACGCCCGTCCACCGGTGTGGCGGCCGCCAGCATGGCCTGCGTCCCATGGAGACAAAAGACAACAAAAGGCTCAAGTGAAAGCCGAAAAGGGCCACGGCAATATGCCCGCCTTGCCCGGTCAATGGCTGTCGTCGCAACCGCCTGTGGCCGAGACTTATTAAAAATCACTGTCAAGGCACTTGTGTATCCACGCTCACACACACATACATACGCGCACAGCGACATGCGACATGCAAAGCAAACATTTCGCTTTTGTTATTGACCCTTTTTCCGGCTTTCCTTTGTCGCCTTCATTATTCATGGCATCGCCTCGACATGTGCACGTGTGGCTATGCAACTGTATGTGTGAAGCATATGGATTTGTGTGTGTAGGCGTATGTGTATGCCTTTATTGGTACAAGCGATTGTCATTTTAGTAAATAAAATATGCAAAGAACTTCCCCGAGCGTTGTGGATCGCCATGTGACAACGAGTTATGTGCCAACTATTTGTGTGTGTGTGCCTGTGTGTGTAGCGCGGCCCCTAAGGGTCTTAACTGTTACTACTTTATGTGGGTCAACTTAAACAAAATGTGCTTTTAATTTATTTTCTTTTTTCTCTTTCAACTTTTTGTTTGTTTTGACAATTTCAGCTCAATCCCTTCGGTGCTCGCTTCTTTTTTAGGGGTCAACAAAGTAGTAAAAGTGAAAAATTTTTTATTGGGTCGGTAAACGTAAATGATAACAGCAAATTTCTGCACAAATATTTTACATATGCGCGCTAAGTTTTTAAGTGCTCGTAGATTTACGTCATAAATGAAATAATAAATAAAAAAATAAAAAAAACAAAAAAAAATATAAAAAAAATAAAATATAAGTACGAGTAAATAAAAAATAATAAAAATTCGGAAACAAGAAATAATATATGAATCCTCCAAATTCCTAGTATTTTAAAGATTATTACGAATGGCCTCTAGTGGAGATTAGCTGATTAAGTTTAATTAACCCAAAAATTTCAAAATTTTAATCCTTTTGTTAAAAAGGTCTTCATTTCATGTATAAATTATTTCTAACGGATAGGTATGTCAGTGCCACATTTATTATTTAATTAAATTTGAGTTACGTTCCTGTTTCGGGTCACTAATGAGAAATTCTTATGAGCCAGCGTGGCACATTTTAAATAAAAGAAATTTTGAAAAAGTAGGCGTTGACCTTGAATGAGTTTAATGTGGGCAAAATCGAACTACAGTCACGCCTACTTCCCACAAAAACCAAACCAAAAAAATAAAGCTTTGTACAAATAATGCCTTTAAAGTATTCCACTTTATGGCAAAAAATTGTCCGAATCCAAAGAAAAGTATTCAGGCCCCTATATACCGAATACCAATACCTGTGGTTGACTTTTTACCGAAAATATTGGTCAAAGTATTGGATTTTAAATGGGAATTCAGAGAGAATCCTTTCCTAACAATAGTAACTCTGTTTTTCAAAAAATGGTTGAATCAGGTCAATAGTTCCCTAAGTCCTCATATACCTATTATAAAGATTTTCGAGATTCCGGGTGACTTTATAACGCATATATTGGTCAATCTGTGAGTTACCTTTATAGAATTGGCAGAGCGTGTTTTTCTTATAACGGTGCATATTTGTGCTTAAAATGAGAAAATTCGGATAAAAGCTCAGATAACTATACATATGTTTTATAGTTATTGCTAACGTGTAAAAAAAATCTTGGAAAACTTACTAGACCTCTAATCAGTAATGCCCTAGAAGCCTGGTTGAGAAGAATATATCACCATTGTCTCAACCCTATCAAAAATAATATTATTAATATTATTAAACAAAGCAAAGGCAGCAGTAGATTCAGAGATTGTTATACTTTTATGAATTTGCCGAAACAAATTAATTATAAAGTTAAGTTATGTATTTGTTTTGCACTTCAATGTCTGGCTGTTAAGCTCAAGCAGTTCATAATAAGCACACACATACAGCATGTACAAGTAGGATTAATCGGCTGTGCGAATCTGTCACAACTTCGGGCCACTTATCACTTTGCCAAACATCTGCTTTCGCTCGCGCTCTAAGCCACATAAATAAGTTTAATGTGCCATAAAGGCTGGCAGTGTTTGGCTGAAGCGATTGCTTGGGTTGCGCATCGCCGAAATCGTCCTTGTAACAGTTAAATTCAACGTGAGCGCACACTCAAGGCTGTGAATTCACATTCGTTTGTCAAGGCACGATGGAACGTTTGTGATTGGTATCGTCAAATTTTCGCTAATTAAATGTTGTTGTTAAATACATAGGTACTTATACATACATTAGAAATGAAATCGCATTTCTGAGTTTGAATGTCACCGAAGCCCCTTTGTTGGTAAGTTCATTGAGATGTAAATTAACAACAACTAAGCGGGAGATAGGAGATAAGAAACTCGCAGTGTCTTCAAATAGTGTTGAGAGAAAAACTGTAAATGAGTTGATATCAGCAGCATGATTAGATTAAATTTGACTCAGAATAAAATCGTACGTATATACAGATATATTACAAGTTGACGTTATTAAAGGCCTTCTGGTGATATTATCTCTAATATGTTATTATAATATGGCAACCCTATTTTCTAATATAATAGGCATTCTTAAAATGCACAAAATTTTGGAAACCAATGATTAAAATTATTAAATTTATTTTTGTTAATAAATATTTTATAAAAGATATGGCAACTCTATTAAGATTTTTGGGTAACAACAAAAATTATATATTTTATTATTTACAAAAGCTTTAAAAATAAAACAAAAAAATTTGTTTTCGATATTTATATTTACTTTAATATATTATTTAAGGGTGGCAACACTTTTCCACATTATATTAATTAGGTTGCATAAACTCTCTGGAAGCTAATAGCGATTAAAGACTATCTCTTATTTACAACATTTTTATTTACTTATTTAGATGTTGCGTCTTTGTTTTGAAAAAAAGATTTGTAATCAATAATATTCTGCATAAGTATAGCAACCCTATTTGATATCGTAAAAACTACACCTAAACTGCATACAATTTTGGGAAACTATAGCTAAATATTACAGTCATTGTTTCTTATTTAAAAAGAAATTTAAAAATATGGCAACTTATTTCAGAAAAAATTTTTGTTATCATTAAAAAATTATTTATTTTATTACTTACGTAAAAGAACGGGAAAATTAAAATAAAAAAAATTCCAAAAATATGGCAACCTAGTTCGGGAAAATTTTTTGTCATCATTAAATAAATTATTTTTTTATTACTTGCGTAAACGAACTTGAAAAATAAATAAAAATACTTCTTAAAAATGTGGCAACCTGGTTCAGGAAAATTTTTTGTATTCATTGAAAACAATCTTTATTTTATTACTTGCGCAAAGGACCGAAAAAATAAAATATATTTTTTATAAATATGGCAACGCCCGTTCAGGGAAATTTTTTTCTATCAACGAAAAATATATTTATTTAATTACTTGCATAAAAGACTTCAACATTTTAAATGAAAACCATAAATTATTATTATACATTTTTTTATGCGCCAATGTAGGATATTTCAAATATGCTAAGTGAACTTTATTAGCGTATATTTGTTGTTGTTGTAAGTTTTAAATGTCAGTTCCCATTCAACCGAGTTGCAGTTACAACAACACAATACAGAAAGCAAGTTGCAAAGGTATAAAAACGGCACTGCACTACAGCTGATGCTCACACCAAACTACATGCACACATACACACATACATACATGATGTTTATACCTTGAAAACCGAAGTGCTGAAGTAAATAAAAATGAAAAATGCGCATAAATTGGAAATGAGGTTTGTAATTGAAAACGAAATGAGTTGGTTGCGGACACGTGATGAGCGCAGGAAGCACAGTGTTGGGAGGTTAAACGAGTATATATTTGAGCAGCCTTGCCAAGGTGCTAGAAAATAAGATTTTTGCTTTTTGCAAATTACCTCGCATATTGTTTCTTTAAAGAAAAATAGGTTAATACTTGTATACATATCTACATACATAAATAACGGTAGTTTTTGCAAGCAAAAAGTGGCAACTTTTATTTTAGAATTGTTTTTCCAATGACAATTTAACGTTATATATTTTTTTTCTCTAACAAATATTACAACCGTTGCCAGATTTTTTGTATAAATCAAAATATTTGAATATTAAAAAAATTACTATTAATAATAACTCTTATTTTTAAATCAAAATATTTGTGTATTTGAAAATTTATTTTTAATATTAATTTTAGTTTTATTTAGGGTTGCCACCTTTTAGTTGTACAATAATGAAAATTAATTGACAAACAAAAGAAACGCTTTGACAAATAGTTGCGAAGCATGCGAGTAAATTTCTATTTAGCAGACAGAGTTACCATATTACAAGAAAAAAATTAAAATAAGTGTGCTTGCTTTCAAACGAAATTGTTCAACAGCATCTGGAGAACACTATAAAAAAAATTTTGTAGAGAAGGTTGCCATATTACGGTGACGAAGAAAAATTATTTTAACCTAAGCTGTTTGTATTTAGCTTTCTACAAATTTAAGCAATTCAATGCTGATGGAAAATTTGGCGTACCGGCGAATGAAACGCTTAGGAAGCTTTGTACGTTCGCAAACATACATATTATATGTACTATATACTAAGTCTAACTAATAATAACGGTACTAAGAATAACGGTATTTATAGCTGCAATAAAGATACACATTCGAACTTTTACCGTTAGAGAAGCATTTCCTGCCGGAAAACACGATTTACACACATTAACGCCTGGCTGCTTTCATAGCCCTTTCTCCCTTTCATTCTCCCGAAGAATGCCAGATAGTGCAACAATAAAGCGAAACCCCGAAAATGCAACGATACAAACGGAAATAGCAGCCGAAATTGGGATGGCGAAACTGCACGAAACAAACATCGCATAAATTACAACAAAAAAGTGCCAACAACAGCAGCAACAGCAACAATAGTAATTAAGCAGATATGGCAATAAAAACGCACATGAAATGCGAAAGCGGTAAATGTACAGCAGCAACAGCAACAATACCAACAACAGTAACAGTAATAGCAACAACAACAACACTGACAATGTACGGTATGAATTGAATGAGCAACATTAAAAGTTTTACAATTGCGTAATGAGAATATGCTTTAGGACCTCGACACTATATCGCTACAAATGGCAAAAACAACAGCAATGCAGGGACTACTAAACGACGGCGCAGCCAGCAAGAAGTGCAAGAAAACTTTAAACTTTGCAACGTAAATGACGGTGAAAGAGGATTGCTAAAGAAGCGGAAGTCTCACCAAAGAACTACGATACCGTTAACTGTGTATATACCTGTGTGTGTGGATGTGTGTCCGTAAGTGCATTATATTTTACAATTTTTAGCTGAACAGTTTGGTGTTGTAGTGGTTATCACGGTGCAGTGTACGGTGGAAGAAGAGAAATAAATCTGTAACCACAGTGTTATTCTTCTTCAAGCAGTAGATTTCTAAAGTATTTCAGGAGGTCCATGCTATAACTCTAGATCGTATAACAGCAAACAGTTCTTCTATTATTTATAAACTGATTCTTAACAACAAATCGGTTACATCTTATATTCATCCATATTTTCAAGCCCGATTTACAGACTTGAGAGGACAGAATATGTTTTTGTAAGGTACATGGCTTAAGAGACCTAGTTCTGTCAGAGCAATTTAGTACCCCTTAGAAACAATAGAGGAGCAAAGCGAGAAAGCGGAATAAGCGTCAGGAAAGCGACTTGAAAAGAACTGTTTATAAGGAAACAATGCACTGAAGTTTTATATGATTTAAAACTCTACCAACAAAAGCGGCAACTAACAGAAGGTTCCAAGACCAGAATATTCTCTTGTAGAACCCTCAGACCTGATTTGGCCTAGTGCCCAGAGCATACTGAAATCATGGAGAAAAGCCTTACGTCTCCATTCTGCTGAATGGCAGTGAAAACATAACACCAGGAGATGGTGAACCCGTATCCCCAATCGATGACCATGGAGCAGACGTGCAATTACCCGACCATAGAGAAGTTTGAATAGCAATTACCCGTCTAAAGAACGAGCAATTCAATTGCGGCGGAGAAAAACTGATAATCAGCATGCATCAGTTGAGCAATACCAAAAGCTCCGTTGCGATCGGGACCTATCTGAGCCGTTCGATATCAAACGAGGTTTCAGACAAAGCGACTCCCTAACGTGCGACTTTTTCAATCTACTCCTGGAAAAGAATATTCCAGCTAAAGAACTTAATCGAGCGGGTACAATCTTCTGTAAGAGTGTACGGCTGTTGGCGTATCCCGCGTCAATAATTCTGCTTTCTCCAGACTGGATAAGTAAGGAATGCAAATGGGTCTGGCACTGAACGAGGGCAAGACGAAATATCTCCTGTCATCAAGCAAACAGTCGTCGCACTCGCGACTTGGCTCCCGCGTCATAGTTGACAGTCATAACTTCGAAGTTGTAGGTAATTCAGTCTATCTGGGAACCAGTATTAACACCAACAGCAATGTCAGCCTAGATATCCAACGCAGAAGAACTCTTGCTAACAGGTGCTACTTCGGACTGAGGAGGCAATTGACAAGTAAAGTCCTCTTTCGACGAACAAAACCCAAACTCTATTAGTCACTCATTATTCCCGTCCAGCTATACAGTGCAGAAGCATGGGCGATGACATTATCTAATTGGTCGACGTTTCGACTCTTCGAAAAAAAGGTTCTGCAAAAGATTCATGGTCCTTTGCGCATTCGATGGAACGATGAGCTGTATGAGATATAGGACGCCATTGACATAGTTCAGTGAATTAAGAGACAGCAGCTGCGCTGGCTAGATCATGTCGTACGTATGAACGTAAAAAATCCAGATCTGAAAGTATTCGACGCAATACCCGCCGGGGAAGCAGAAGAGGAGGAAGACCTCCACTCCCTTGGAAAGAGTGGGGAAGGACCAGGCTTCGCTTTTAATTTCCAATTGGCGCCACGTTGCGAAAAGAATAAACGACTGGCGCGCTGTTATTAACTCGGCTGTTTAAATTTATAATAATTTTTAATCATTTAAAATAATCATACGTTTTCAAAAACGAGCACGAAATATGCCCGAACAACACACTGTGCCATGTACGTGGCACAGTCCACGCCAGCGGTACGAGCAGGCCAACTTGCATGGAACAACAATTGCAGATGAGCTTAATTGACGTAAAGTTTCTGCACGTTTACGCACGTTTGCCTCGTACGTTGCAATTATGGCATCGTTGGCGAACGAAGAACAAGCGGACGCTGCTTCGCACCAGAACTACCGTTCACCGTGTTGGCAATGCCGGTGTAAAACAGAATTTACTTTTTACCTGCCTGTGTCGATTACTTACGAATATTTGCAGCTTTCAATTAAGCAGCGCGCGAGAAGAAGAAGCAGCAGCAGCAGCTGAAGGAGCCGCGACGACAACGATATCAAAACCAACTGGCAACAAAAGTTTCAACATTTTATGGCCAAGTGCAAATGAGCGGGCCGTCGCACGGACTCTGCGCTCCACAGCCGCCGTTGGCAGCGCGCAAACTACGGGCGAGTACAAATTCATGCAATAAAGTTGTATTTATTCGGTCGAAGGGATGTAATTTCATTTAAGCGAACAACTGCCGTAAACTGCTTAAGTGACTTTCCAAGGCGAAACGCATAACACGGCGAGCGAATGCGCGAAGATCAAATGTTCGGCTTTATGCATATGGCAGATAGAGAGATATAGGGCAAGAAAGGAAGAGGGAGATAGCAAGCCCGCGTAAGCGCGTTAGTGATTGTGAGAAATGCACTGGAGAGACATGAAGACAAAGGGGAATATCAGTTATTACCGCTACTTTGTGATTTCTTGTACGGTTTTAATGCAAGATTATTTTAAGCGACAGTTCCTATATATGGATGTGCGTGTATATACGAGAATATCCCACGGTTATAGTAAAAATTAACTAGAATTTAGAATTTTGTTACTTTATTAAGGAAACCTTCCCTCCGTAAACTGGTTTAATTGGCACTATTGTAAACTACAGTGTTTGACGTTGTAAACAGTTATTGTCCTGCAGAGTTATGGGCACAGATATGTAATTTGTGTAGTTATGTCCATTCCCATACTATGGTAGCTTTTCAATTTCATTACATAATAGTTTTTATGTGAAATGATGTTTTGTATTTTTGTTTTTAATAGTTTGTTAGTTCAAGAGGGAGGCGTATTAGCGCCGGACCGCAGGCGGCCGCATTTAGGCCATCATAAGGCCCATTGTGCTTTCTGCTGGTAATCAATTTAATCCTAATTCAGCAACTCAGTTTATTTGGCAAAAAAAACTTGATTCTTTTCTACCTCAGCTGCCCAGTGTCTCTTAAGTTGAAGTATTTCGGGCCGTGGAATTTGTCTCGTCTCATTCAGTTGAAGGCTGGGCTTTCGCATACATAATGTTTGTGCGTTTCATCATCCTCCGCACAAGCACTGCATTCCACTTTCCATATTTTCTGAAGGTCAGAACATAAGGGTAGATGTTTTTTGACGACCCCTACAGTGATACTAAGGTCCTGTTGTTTGGAAGGCGGAGCTGTTTGGTATGTCCAGCATGAACCATTTGTGGTGTGTCCTGTGTTGCCTGTGTTCCAAGACCTCTAGAGTCCATTGCTTCAAACAACTCTTGAAAGATCTAAACGAGCCAGCTCGCCTGCCCTTTTATTCCCTTCTATTCTTGTATGACTGTGTAACCGGATGATATTATCCGAGTTACCTACTAGAAGTATAGTTATTGCCTGCTTAGAATGAGACTTGGTATTGACGCTCCATAAAAACTTAATTACCGCTGGGTTATCCAATAGCATATATGTATATGGGATTGCAGGCTAGATCCGAAGCCCACCAAGTACCTTCTATTGTGCCCACAATTTGGCCTGAAAGACTGAGTTTTTGTCATTTAGTTTGAAGCAGTGTACGGATTACAACACAAGAAGCCCACTCCTGTTCCTGTTTTACCCTTTGATCCGTCGACGAATATGTAGATTTTGCTGTTGTTCACTGAACCATTGGTTCAATCTTTAGATTCGTGTGTGTTTCCTTTCCCCAAAGTTTATTAACAAAGTCAAGTATGATATTATGCCTGCAGTGACACCTTGGCTGGCTCCAATAGCCTGAAATCATAAGACGGCTGGTCGAAAGCATTTCTTCATGCCACAGGTCTGTGTATTGAACGGATGTTGAGGCTAACTTCCAAAGCCATTGTTGAAGCAGTTTTCATTGCGCCCACATTCTCCACCTGTCCTGGGTTTTAATATAACCAGGATAATTCCGAAATATTTGACAGAATTCGAGACACAGATTTCTATTTTCTCGTGATTGACAGTTGATCCGTGACTCTCCGCCTAGTTAGTCGAGATCTCAAGGGCCTTTTCTCTGAGCCGATATCGACCATTAAGATTTAATCCTGAACATATTTTATATATTATTTCAAACGAAATATTTAATTAGTTATTTAAACGAGTTGGTATGACAAGCAACAGTTAAACTCAGGGTTTAGTCTTACTATCTAAAATTTATGAACAAATAATGGTGCTACGTGACTACATGATCTTATCTTCCATAAAAACTTTACTGTATTTATTTATATCTACAATATTTATATACTTTTTTTTTTTGATTCATAAGCATATTAATGCTTAGCGAATTAATTCTTCGCCTGAAAGCCCACCACTCTTCAACCAATAGTGGTTACAATTTACACCACAAAACTCCTTGGTAGTTGCCCGGTGAAGCTTCATATGTTTAGCAAGCATTGTTTAGTATTTCAATTGCGTAGTCTGGCTTTGTTTAGCGAGGAAGCAAAACTTTTCAAAGAGTTTCATAATCCGCCGGCTAACTTTTTGCAACGCTTGACGTCTCACAGTCATTATATTCTACACTTAATGGGTAGAATTTTAACATTTCATTTCATTTAATTTTCATGCTTACCAACTTTTGCCTTGACGTGAAATTGTAAGCTGTGCACAAGAAATGAGGCAAATAAAAAATAATAAGAATGATACTTGTATAAGTACTGTTCTACAGCAAATGTCTAAAGTGGATTACTGAGGTCTTAGAAGAATCATTTTGGTCGACACGCCGTTGGTTTGAAACTTTACTTTTTAATATTACGCCTGATTGTAGGCAATGCTTTTCTTTTTTAGGAGTTTGTACTGAAAAGCGGAGAAAGTGTCGACGTTTTTTTAAGTAACTCAAAGTGGGCTTTATAGAGATCTTATAAAGTCATAAGTAAGATTTCAAGTACAATATAAGCTTCTCTTCTACTAACATATGTGGCCATCAACAGCTAGTTATGTTGCCTACTGGAGTAAATAGCGGCAAGAAATCTGTCTATTATTTGTATGTGAGTCAACTTAGGTGAAAATAAAAAAAAAAATTATGAAGAGTTAAGGTATGTAATCCAATGGAATTGAAAACATGTCAACTCTTCAAGCAAAAGACCAGCATCCTCCCAGCGGGATCTCTACTGCGCCAATGGCTTCCACCGCCGTGTCGACCGCCTGTTGCCGACTGCTGAGCGTTGTTTGGCGGTATTTGTCGCCACATTTCAAAAGTCATTTCCCCGCTCTACCAACAACTGTGTGCATGTGTGTGTGCTGCAAAAGTAGCTTTGCGACACAGATTTGTTGCATTATAATTTGCCAACTCATTTGTTGCAATTTTTCACGTCTGCCACTGGCCCAGCATAAGCAAGCTGCGTTGCGGCATGTTGTCTAAGACGAAATGCTGCGAAGTCAAGTATACAGTTAGCATTCCGGATAGTCGTCAACATGCCACGGCATGCGCTCGGGTGTAGATATACTATATACATATATACATACATATATGAGTAGGGATATGTGTGTGTGGCAGAAGTCAAAGTCTTCAAGTGGCTGGATTACTTTAGAGCATTGGCGCGGATTTAACTCTTCATGCCAACTAAATATACCGTTTTTGTCCGTCTGTCTGACTGCCGCTGAGTCTGCTTGCCACTAAGTTTGACTGTGGTGTGTGTGTGTGCTGGCAACACCTCACTGCTGTAATACCGTTGGCTTTGCGATGTTTTTCATTGTATTGTTCAAGTATCTTTCAGTGCTGAGGAGCCACCCCGACCGCTGCGACACACCTTTTGTAAGGAAGCAGGTTGTGTTATCAGTTGCAAGCATATTTAAACGTGCAGCTTGAGTGCTAAAGAGGTGGCAGCGGTGCTGCAAAGTGCGGCGCTGACACGAAAAACTTTCGCACTCAACTCCGCGCACACACACTCTCACGCCAAATATGTGAGTGCTCATACCAAAAACTCTGGATAAACACAAACGCAGACAGGGGAAAAATATTAAACATTCCACCAGCTCATCATGGCTCTTGTAGCAAAAAGCTGCCGTTTGTTGTTTTTTTGTATTTGTTGCAATCATTTGCACGTTGATATGCCAAATGCGGCGCTCATCTGCGTATTTGCTTCATTATATTTAAAAGTTTTATTTTCCACTTTTTTCGCCGTAAAAATATTACACAGCTACGCAGCGGTGTGTGGAGCAGGGGGTGCCGTCTTTCTTTTCGTGTTTTTTTTCGTGCCTGCAACACGATTTTTCGCCGAGTTTTCTTGTTGCATGGAAAAGACACGAAGTCACGTGTTGCGACTTTCCCTAATTTGCCACACACTTACACACGTCGGGCGCGCAGGCAGTCAGACAGCCGTAGGGAAATCAGTGGCGCGCATACAAAGTGAAAACAGGAGCAGCGACACACACATGTGGCAAGGCGCGCAGGGAGCAGCAGCGGTTGCTGTTCACTTGTAAATGAGCTCGTTTTGTAAACGAATGTTACCAGCAGCAGGGTGGGGTGCTAAATGTTGTTATTATTATTGTTGTTGCTGTAGCAAAGCAAAGCTGGAACTTAAGACGCGCCTGCTTGTTTCTTGTTGCACGTATTTAAAGCGTATGAGCACGGCATTTGGCGCATTTAAGTAGCATTTTTAAGTTGTAAGCAGAGATTACGGCGATTACGCACACACGCACGCACATGCAGCAATGTGTTTGTGTGTAAATTTCGGTGGCAAAATCAAATGCTTTATGTTTTTGGCACCTTGAGGGCAATTAGGCGTGTTGCATTTATTCAAATGTATTCAAATTGTTATTGTTATTGTTGTTTTGCTGCATTAAGCCATTGAAAAATTCGCGCACACACTTTCCATAGCTGTCAGCCGCAAGCTTCGTTTGCTAAGAATTACTTTGTCGCTTCTTACAAAATTTCAAAATTCTTTTCTTTAATTTGTTGTTGTCATTATTTCTTTTAATTTTTTTCTCTCTCTTTTTTTCGCACAATCTATTGCCGGCAGCAGTTGTCGATTTGCTCAGGACAGGTGTAAGAAAAAACTTATGAACACATGTGCCACAACACTTCGCATTTTGTTGTGGCATGCAACAAAAAAAAACAATCTCTTTGAAGTATGCAAATCGAAAGCAGTTGTTGGCATGTGAATCTTGTAATTTAAGCGCTGAACTTGAGTGTGCTTAAGCAGAGGAATAATATTGCTTTAATTATTTAAAGACATTACATTTGTGAGGCATAAAAAGTTTTGGTATCCAATTAGGGGGAGAAGGGGAGAAGGCACGAAAAATTTATTGAAAAGACGCAGGCAACTCTCTGAAACTATCTAAATGCTTTTCCATTTGATTGAAATCGGTGATGAAGGATATGTAGGCAATCTAAGCAGAGTTTTATGGAGCCGATTCTTGCACTGCGGATTTGGACTCTAATTTTGCACTACGTAATATCCCTGCATTTCTATATTTATAACCAGAAATAGGTATATTAAGATTGTCAATAAGTTTTTATTACCCAGAAAGAAACGTCGGAGACCCTGTGAAGTATATATACTTTACTGGCCTGATGAGCAGAGTCGATTTAGTCATGCCCGTCTATCTGTATATAAGCGAACTAGTTTCTCGGTTTTTGAGATATAGCTCTCAAATTTTACACCATTTTTTGCTCTAAGAAGCTTCTCGATGAATGTATCGAAACAGCCGATATCAGACCCCCATAGCATATAGCTCTGATAAAAAGTAAACGTCAAAAACGAAAGTAAGTCAAGTACATATATGGAAAACTTTTGTCTTTGGAGAGATATATTCACGAAATTTAGCATGATTATTACCTTAAACTAATATGTAATCTTCAAAGAAATCCATTAGATCGGATCATTGCAGCTACTCACTAAGAGGAGAATATACCATTTTAATAAGGAAGCCATTTCTTGAAGTTTCGTTGTATGCGCGAGCAAAAAACAGTTTTCCATTTTTCTCAATGATATTCGAATAAATTTTTTACTCCTATTTATTTCCGCTTGGAAGTCAAAGATAATTTTGTCTATCTTGGGACCAATATTAACACCAACCGCAACGTCTGCTTCGAAATCCAACGCAGAATATCGACAGGATTTCGATTGAGTAGACAAAGTCCTCTCTCGACAAACAAAAAAAAAACTCTATAAGTCACTTATTATTCCCCTCCAGCTATATGGTGCAAAGGCATGTACGATGACAACATCTGATACATCCACGTTACGAGTTTTCGAGAGAAAAGTTCTGCAAAAGATTTATTGTCCTTTGCCCATTAACAAGGGCGAACATCGCATTCAATGGAACGATGACCTCTGTGAGATATACGACGACATTGACATAGTTCAGCGAATTAAAAACAGCGGCTACGATGGCTTAGATATATAGATACTCAGAGAGATAACTACGAAGCGTCGCAAACTCCCTCAGATGCAGCTTGATATTGTTTAACTGAAAAGGATTGACGGTTTGTTGGAACTTACAAACTGAATTCTTATTAAATTTGTATCTCTCTCACACAGCGTTAGGTACAGTTAAAGAGATCTTCATCGTTCACCATGGAAAGAGGCAACAAAACTACGATAATAGATTTTTACACCCAAACAAAACACCTTGTATAGGACTATCTCCTGTAAAATAGACCGCAGTGGTCTCTTCTTAAAATAAAACCTTTCTCTTCAGACCTGAAAAGGGTTCCTACAGAGAAATGAAAGATATCATTGGTCCTCCAATATCATGGTAACCTTTCTCGTTGAATCCAAAATATTCTAAGCTTGAGCGTTATAGTTACTTAAGGGGTTAGAGGTAGTCAGAAACACAAAAATAGGAGAATTTTCAGTATTTTTTTTTTTTGCTATTAAATCGTGTTATTTTACAAAAGTAGTAATATGGCATTATTGTAGAATATGTTGACTTGAAGTTACGAAAATTTCAAAAAAAATTTTATTTCAAAAGTTATAGCTGTTTGTGTTGACCCAGTTCCAAAAAAAAGGTACTTGTGGTCATAACCTTAAGTCCTTGGAGATTCATCTAAAATCAATCGGACAAAAAAAATTAGTTTTATAAATAAATAAACTCAGGCCAGACCGAAGGTTTTTTTTCAAAAATTAACAAAATGGCGTCTTCAGGAATTTTTTTTCTAAATTTTTGGGAAAAATCAACAGTTAATTGGTCTTAAAAAGTCGAAATTTTTGAAAAATAAAAATTGTTCGATCAGGCCCGAGTTTGTTATGTATTCTAAAAGCTGTATAAATTTCATTAAAATTTACTGAGCGTTTAAAGTTTCACACTAGCGCTTTGAAGTGCCCGAGCTCTCTTTGTTATTTCTCGAATAACTCAAAAACTAATTATCGGATCAACGTGAAATTATCCGAGAATATTTTTAAGATATTACACTTAACGAAAATGCAAAAAAAAAAAATATTTTTTGAAAATTCTGACTACCCCTAACCCCTTAATAAATATAAGTATACGTGGATGCTCCAAAACAATAACAATTGTTGTGTGACTCATTAACTTGAAAAATATTATATATGTATATTTATATACGTGGTATCGAAGCAAGTATCTTTAGTTACACAGATTGGACATTATTTTATATTAGGTTAGGCAATAAGGTAATATTCGCGAAGATAGAAATTATTCCACCTGGAACGATAATCCGTTCTGATGACCGGAACGCCTTAAAGTGAATGAAGGAGCTAACCAGCGGAGGAAGAAGTACCTACCCGCCTCCAAGTATATTTTCTTAGTTGGCAAACACTTACTGAACTCACTCAAGAATTCCAAATAAGTCTGATAACGAAGTAACTTGAAGCTATTGATGAGCGCTCACACATCTTGATTAATCCAAAGCATATTGTCTGCAAATGTTTCGACGTACTTGTATTTTCTGGTATAAAATAAAAAAGTTATAATGCTTGTTGTTCTTGTGTAAGGTAGTTTTTGTATAAAAAAGCATATAGCTTGTTTCTGAGCTATTGTATGAAGTATTTTACGTATATTAGCGATTCGCGGATGTTTTTAATTCATTACAACAAAATGAATAATTAAGTTCGGCACTACAAATTCAAACTTAAAACTAATCAAAAGTTCCCCTGAAATGTAATTTGGCAATTGTTTGACATACGCAGAAATTTACTATTTTACAAAATTCAAAATTAATTATAATACCACAACGAAATGTAGCACTGTTTCTGCGCGTTAAATGCCTCCCGGCCTTACAGCTCGCGCTAAAAGCAACTAAAAGCATTTTGATGTCGTAAAAGGAAACAAAAACACCGAAACTATCACCATGCCCATGCACTCTTTTATCTACAAATTAAGATGCCACCTAGGTAAAATATATTTATTACGTGTTTGTGTGTGTGTGAGTGTGTAAGTACACACCCATTCACACATCACTGAATGCCACTTAACCCCCCGCAGCAACGCTGGCATACTTGTCTAAGATTACGAAATTATTTCAGTTGTCTCAATTAGCGCGTTTTCACATCCCACATGCCACACGCCGCACACATATAAACGCATACATACACGTGCAAAAATCTTCCCCCACCCCCCACACACTCAGCCGCCTATATGTGTGTCTAGCGATAAACTTTTGAGGTAAGTAATTCGTAAGGCTGCTGGCAATGCTCGGCTAGTTGCTGTAGTGTCGCCTTTGATATCTTCGTGCAACACTCAAGAGGGGGTGAGCGATGTTACCAAAAAATAGCAAACACAAATTAGAGAAGCATATTTTTACCTTGACTCACTTCGCAGCAGCAACCACTTATCTTCCGCCCGCACTTGTAGCTGAGCGCTTACGCCCCAAAACAACAACAACAGCTAACAACACGTCTCATGCCACGTAAGCGTGCAGGACAAATTAATTAATTAAAAGAAAATGAACGCGCGGTATGTACAACGTGTAGCGATTCTTACATAGCCAAGTGAAGACTTTGAGATGTTGCAAGCACACACGCACATCAACACATGCAACTTATGTATATAGGTGCGCACGAGTGGCAGCCTCTCTACCTGGCAGAGCGAGAGATCCACACATCTAAACTATTTTCAAAAGCATGTGTGTGCGTGAAATGGGCGTGTGTTCGTTTGCGCCACGTTGGGTGAGTGAAAAGAAAATTCCTGAATTATTGCAAAGTGTAACGGTAAATGTTATTACAAATTAAACGCGTGTTTACACTGGGATTAGTGGGAAACAAGTTTCGTGTTTGCAAAGCGTCGCTTCAAGTACCACCGATAAGTAGTAGGTGAGCGCTGCGACGCGGATAGTGCGGCGTGAAATATGGCTCTTGAATTAAATGAAATTAGAATTAACCTGCAAATGATGGAAAATAAATGTGTACACATAGGTGGGCAAAGTACGAATGTTATCAGAGAGAGGAGAGTGTGAGGTGGATGCTTTTCACATTAATATTAAGCAATTATCTCACTCCACACTGATAACTGTAATATTCAGCAGTTTCTCACACATTGAGATTTTAATTAAATAACGCTGCCTACATTTGGGCGTAGTATCTTTTTTTTATCAAAGTCACACACCTTTTCAACCACAATATAATGAGTCTAGAAAGTTGAAAAGTTTTTTTTTAATTAAAATTATAAAGTATTTTTCTTCGTTATGGTTTTCACTGAAATCGTAGGTGGTTAGAAAACTAGAATAATAATTAGTTTGCCCCTAAACGAGATTACGAGCTCTTAGAGTTGGTTGCAGTATCGGATACATTTCTTTATGGTTGATAGACAAGAAATATGCGGAATATTTTGTGTGTCTTTGCAGCTCTGTTAGAAGTTCAAAAACCAAAGTTTAAGAGGAAATTCGACAAAGAATAAAAATGGATAGTAAACAGAAGGTAAAAAAGTCCAGGTGGGATATATTCTAATAGGCCGCAGGCAAATATAAACAATAATATCTAAATATTTATACATTCTATTAGTAAAAATGTAAATAGTAAACATACATTTATAGACTATGGTCAATTAGCAGGATAACTTCCTCGAAACAAAACTGTGAGGGTGTGCCGGTTAATTTTTAATAGCTTTGCCAAAGAGTTAGCGATTGACTGAAAAATAAAACATGGGGGGGAAGCGTAAATAAGAACTGTGTATAGATAGACAGATAGAAAGTATTTGAGGCTGTGATCTCTCCCATAATAAATGTAGATCCAGAAATCTTGAGAGCTTGCTGGGCACCACTGAGCTGACGTATTTCCTGTCCATGTAAGATGGAAGCTAAGACCTTGCGCCTGCTTCTATAAATTGCTGGGAAATCTAGATTAGGTGTTCTGGAGCTTTCTGAGCCTGCAATAGCCTGTATGACCGCGAAAAGGAGGCCATCTCAGGCGATATAGAGACTTCTGCGTGAAAATGCTCGGAAAACGTCCAATTGGTATGATCATTGTAGATAAAACATTGTCTTCCCTTTGCCAAAACCCTTTGCTGCCATGAACAGCATGGTATGTTTCGCTACTAGTTTGATCACTAGATGCAGCGGTGTGAGCTCCAGGTTGATTTCAAGTGCTACGGTTGGCAAGTGCGCAACTTAGAGCGCTGGCTGGCGAGTCTTTGTATCTTCGATAGTTAAAGGCCCACCGAAGACTGTGTCGCCTTCGATGACCCAGCAACCATAAGTGACTGTAGCCCTTACTATCATAGTATACTGTACTATACTATCATGGTGATACCTGGCTTCAAGCCCCAGGATCTGCCGGGTAGGCGTCTACATATCTTGAGTGCCTTGGTGACTCTGGACAGTGTTAATTCCACGTACCTATTCCATCGTAAGGCTGATTCTAATTATGAGGCCTAGGAATTTGATGCCTTTAGACACTTTCAGCTCCCTGCCACCGCGTTTTCGGGGCCTCAAGTCCGGAAGATATATTTGTTTTATGAAAAAACGACGGTTGTTTTTGACGGGTTGATATTTAACCCTACCGTTTTGCACCATCGCGTTGCTAGACTTAAACCCCATTTGAACTTTGTCGTAGAGAGTGTTCTTAAATTTACCTGGTGCCATTATGACAATATCATCGGCGTACCCCGTAAAATTAATCTTACTCTCCCTCACATTGGTTTTAGTTATGATAGTCACATTACTTTTTTCCAGTGCCTGGATGACGCTTGCGTGGGAAGCACTTTCGATGTCTTACTCGACTCGCCATTTGCCAGCGAATTCTGAAGTTCAGCTGTGAGTTGGTAAAGAGCAGTGTTAGTGGATCTGCCTGCTCTGTATGCATACTGATTGGCGTGTAAAAGTGCGATTTTCAGCGCCTTCAATCTTATAACTAAAGCTGTCAAGTAAGATTAATTGGCCTGAATGATTTGACCAGCTACCTTCCTTCCTACCTTGGGGCTCCACTCTCCACTGTTTTGTGATATCCGCTATCGCAAGGCTATTCCTCATGAGCCCTAAAAAATGTGGCAAAGATCTTACATATCCTATTCCGAAAGTGCTGGAAAGACGCCATCCGCCTCTGGTGACTTATATTTCGAGAAGAACGCCAGTGCCCACTTGATTGGGTTCGTGAGGACTGTATATACTTAGTTAGAAGAATTGTTTGACTAATGTTGCCACTCTCCCAAGAACAAGAAAACTCTTTAAAGTATATAGTATATTTAATTTGAAATTCCACAATATTGTTAAGAAATGATAGGTGTTCTAGATGATTTTATGTTGAGTAAAGTATTTTCTGCTAAGCTTGAACATTTTTTAAAGTATTGCCACTTAGTCTAAACATAAATTTCATTTGGATATGTAATATTTATATTTCAGAGATTCCTTCAGA
This sequence comes from Bactrocera zonata, assembly GCA_037783105.1. Lineage (NCBI taxonomy): Eukaryota > Metazoa > Arthropoda > Insecta > Diptera > Tephritidae > Bactrocera > Bactrocera zonata. The sequence goes on along the minus strand of JBAWJQ010004619.1, from coordinate 226,699 downwards.
ATAAATTTTCGTAAAAATGTTATTAAAAATGATAAATTCTTAAAATATCAAAAAAAAAACAAAAGATTATGAATATGGAAACCCCCACATAGGGTCAGGCATAGCATATGTTCTTTTCTCTTTTTGTGCTCTTCCATTTTCGCTCTTCATCGCGTTTAAACTCATTATACGATTTTCCACATACCTACGTATATATGTAATTGAAGTTTAACTTTTTCGGCCTTTGCGCCATAATTAAAAGCCTTCAGAGCATTTAAATGCTGAAAACGCGATTTTTACAAGCAAATGCAAATTTTAAATAATATTTATTCAAATGTAATAAATGAGAGAACCGGGGTGGGCGGTATTCACATTTTTTCTCCAAGGCGAATTAAACGCGTTGGTAGTGTTTATGAAAAAAATAGAAAATTTATTTAAAAAAAATCAAAGTAAAAAACCGAACTCGGTGCATGAAAACTCATCACTTTTAATTTGAGCAAAAATCAGTGATGTTGCAAAACGGCGCAGCAGTCATACACGCCACTCATCCGATATTGTTAATAGTTATACGGTATTAATAAGAATTAAACTAAAAAATACATGAAAAATATACACACCTACATACATATGTAAATATAGCATTAATTTGAAAAAATGTGTTGCATGCATTTTGGGAATGAGTTTGTTGCAATATATGCCTGTATATTTATAGTATACATATTCTATATATAAACGTATGTGTATGTGTGTGGCAGCAACAAAAAAATGCTAGAATAGTTAAAAGAAGTTATTGCATATGTAATAACTGTTATTTTTGGCAGATACAGCGCTATGTTGCCACAGTTTCAACAATTTGTTGCACATTTCAATTTTTTCAGCTAAACGTGCAACAGCGCTTTGGTGTGGCGCCTCCGTTGCGTGCATGCAATTTGTGCATATTATTTTACGTTTTTATCAACAAATTTTCGCTTTTTACGGGAAAAAATTCACACATGCATATGAATATGGATGGATGACTGCGGGTGCGTGTGTGTGTATGTGTGTTGAATGCATTCGCGTGCGTTTGGCGCGCAAAAACGTGGCCGCTTGTGTATGCATACCGCTTTTTGCCACAATCGAAATTATTCAAAAACGCATTCATGAATCTTTAGCAACAGCGGTGAGCAACAACAACAACAAAAACAATATAACCAGGAAAGCGTCCGCTTTGCATTCATCATTGTGCTTTAACGCCTTTTGAAAGCTATTATTTTTTAATAACACGCTTGCGCCACACATGAGGCACACATCCGCAGATGCACAAAGCGATATACACACACACACACACAGTAGAAGAGAATTGCCAGCCTGCGCGTGAATGGCTGTGTGTGACTGCAGTAGAATTGGTTTATTGCGCCTAAACCGCTGCTAAGTGCCTCATTAGCATATTGCGTGTCAAAAGCCTATTGAAAATTCTCGATAAAACTCTCGTGTGAGCAGATTGAATCGCGTGTGGGAGCGAGTGTGCGTTTCGATTTTAAGGCACATGAGAAACGTTTCACACTTTCACTTTGCATAGCGCACACATAAGCACAAACACTTGCCACAGATACGCCATTGTTATTGTAGTAGTGTGCATGTGTGCTGCAAAGCCACTCAGCTCGCAGCCACTCAAACGCATACACACTCCAAATATTGGCAAACACAGCTTGCACCTAACCAGACCCACTGCGGACTCCAACAGCAACAGCAGGGCGCGGTAGTGAGAGGGGTGCGGCGTGAGGAACGCCTAAGATGTTGTCAACCGTATGTTTGCGGTTGTTTCTTTGCGGCTGTACTTTTAGTGGTTGCCTACTCAAGGATGCAATCAAGTGCCTGACAGGCGCTGCCTTCCCCCGCCGCCTTGCCAACTATATTATGTTGCCGTTGTGTGTTGGTTGTTGTTGTTGCTGTTTTCCCCAAAGTGGGTGTGCGTAAATTTGCTAGTTTGTTTTGCGGTTCACAACACCGTCGCAGCACTCAACTCGAGCCGACTTTCTGCTTGGCGAATTTTTGCTTTTATCGATGCCGTAAAATTCAAATACTCGCAACACACTGCCACACATATGCATGCAAATATATGATCACACATCCACCCACGCATATATTTTCTTTATATAAGAATGTGTTGGCTTTATTTACGTGCCCCCTCCCGCCAAAAACCTTTGCGAAATTGAGCGAGTGGTTTGCATAAGCAAACTCCTTGGCAGTGTCAATGTGATAAGAGCGCTGTAAAAGCAACAACGACAGCAACAACAACAAAAAATTGTAATAAAAGTCGAAATAGATTGAAGCAGGTTTGCGGTTTTGCTTAGAAACTGAATTAAATTGCATTTGCAAGGCCCGCACGGAATTTCATTTGCTGCGAAATAAATCTCCCTTGGGGTAGGTATGTGAACAAGAATAGGGAAAGAAAAGAGGGAGAGAAGAAGAGAGAGAGTGGAGCGGGAGAAGGAGAGAGGGGAACAGTTCATGACAAAGCTATTGAATATTCCATATAAGAATCCAAGATTACTTTACTTTATCGAACATTAGACATAAAATATTATATTTTTTAGGCAATGCAACCTATAGTTAACCTTGTGCGATGTATTCCTTTAATGAGGATGCAAAATTCCACCAACAGAGCCTCTAACTTTTGTAGCCATGCTTTTAGACAAATTTAACCACACTCGTTTTTAGGAGAAACCTAGGTCAGTAGCTGTCCAAATTCTCCAGCTCATAAAAGTTCTGATCAATTCGCCACTTTTCACTTGCTAAAGCAAGAATAAAATGATCATGCTTGTAGGGTTTGTTCGGTTAGCTACTCTCTAACCAAAATACAATAGGCAATATCAAACTTCTCTCGTATCCACACAAATTTTAGAAAAATAAGGGAATTAGACGAGATATGCCATGCATATTAAAGCTTTATTTATAGAACCTTAACCATCGATAATAATTCTTTCGAAATCGACTGAGTAGTTAAAAGCATCTCTTCAAATATTTCTATGGAGAAAATGTGGTTACGGCATCATAGTATAGCGAGTATCAGCAATAATTACAAATTCGACAGATGAATCTGAGTAGCCATTGAAATAATAAAACTTTGTGAAGAGGCCAACATAAATCCCTGTTGAACCGCTTACAAAATATGTATGTTGAAGTTCAAAAATAAGTCCCCACAGCCACTTAGCTCATCATTAATGAGAAAAGTCTTCGATACTTCATTTGCGACATATCACCCCATTTCCTATGCTAAGCGAAACGAAACAACATAGTTACCCCCATCAGTCAGGGAAGTTGAAATATTGACACTTGCGAAAAAAATCAAAAACACTAAGACGCCTGGAATTGATGGTATATCAATAGATCACTAAAAGAGGCAATGACTGTAAGACACAGCGTGTTCATTAAAATGTTCAACGCAAGGTTAGTGGAAGAGTCCCCGACCAGTGAAAGATACAGCTTGGAGTTAGCGACCCAAATGCAGCACCAACATGGATACAAGTACTAGCACTGTGCATAGACTGACTGTCATATGGGTACTAAGTGCTTTCCGACCGATATCAAGCGACGCTGCTGAAGTTCTAGCTCGTATACCGATCATTGACATCCAGGAACACGAATTCGCGTGATTGGCAAAGCTATCACAGCCGTCTGCAGGCGTAAAAAAACAGGAGAGATCCGAAGGTGGCAGCAACGGTGGCAAACCTTAACCAAAGGACAAATGGACATCCATTCGTAGATAGATAGACAACATGGGGACCTAGACTTCCACCTAACCCAAATGTTGAGTGGACATGGATACTTTGGAAGCTATTTTTTCTGATTCCATCACAACCTTAGTCCATACTGTCCGCCGTGTACAGAGTGCATAACAGACTCTGAGCGCGAATTTTTTCAATGCCTTTTTTTCAAAATTCGGTGGGAAATTTGACAGCACTCACTTGTCAGTACTCTGGTAAATGGAAAACTACCGGCTCTAATTATGACAAAACTAAAACGTATACAGTACATTAAGCAAAGCATGAAAACATCGTTCTGGTGAGTCCTCCTTCGTATAGTCCTGATTTGGCATCCATTGACCTCTTTTTATTCCCGTTCGTAAAACTAAACTAAAAGATCAACATTTTTTGGCACTTTAAGAGACGATCGATTGTATTCAGAAAGCATGTCTTGGAAATTCCTCAATCAGAATGGCAAAAGTCCTTCGACTCTCAAACGCATGCTGATGTGTATACATATATCTTAATGGAGAATATTTTGAACAACAATAAAGCGACTTTTCACTACTTTTGTTCTCAAATACCGAAATATAAAATACAACCGTAGTAGTAAGCAATTTCAGAATTATTAAAAGATAGTATCTGGTCAGAGCTTAGGAGAACCTCTACTCAGGTCAATGTAATTTGAATAAACATGCATTTGTATTAGACCAAAGGCTATCAGCTTGGCAGTGTTCCTCAAAATTATTTGGACACCATTTTTCTTCCTTTTTGTCTTTTAAATTTCGCGGCTATGTATAAAGCGCTACAGAGCTCGTATCTGGCAATACTATACATCTTTGTAAGATCTTGACATAACCTACAAAACGACGATATGCATAATTAGTTTGGATATTGCGTCCAACAGTTATAGACGTGTAAATATGGATTTCACTAACACCGCTTGGGCGCTTTTATCGCATCCACCATATAGCCCGGACATAGCGCCAAGTGATTACCATTTGTTCCTATCCATGGCGAATGCCCTTGTTGTGGAAAGTTGAATTCAAAAGAGGCTTGTGAAAAGTGGCTGTCCCATTTCTTCGCAAATAAGGAGGGGGCTTCTACGAGGGGGATATTCAGAAGTTGCCGTCTAGATGGAAACAGATTAACGAACGAAACGGCGCATATTTAAACAAAATTCGATCACTGTAACAGTTTTTATAAAGAATTGAATAAAGAGCAGAAAGGGAAAGGGAAGGGAGATATTTGACAACCTAATATAATCTTGCTGATTGCTTTCAGTTATTATTTTATTGGAACATTTAAACAAATGGTCAAAAAATCCGGCAAGCAGAAAACAAACAGAAACTTTAAGTAGTCGTCCACGTTTGACCATTCACAACCAAAATATGGGCCAAACTGTGCGATTTATACAAGATATATTTGCACTTTAATTTACTTTATGACGAGTTTTATTTCCTTTCAATAGAATAAAAACGTACCCCTCTCTCATAAAGCTGTTGAAGATATCCAAAATACCAAATAAATAGAATTTAGCACTGACATATTGAACTTTATAAGGCCATAAGGTGTGTTATAAAACGAAATCACCAAAAACAAACAGCATAGCAACACAGTCCACGGCGTCGGTCAGCAGGAAGAAATGCCAATTGGCGCTTTTATGAGCCTCCTTTAGCTGACTATATACGAAATTTACTATCACTGGAATGCACATAAAATTTACCGGCGCAACTGTCAGCGTACGTGAGAACGAGACCAATCGCTGTGGTGCATGTGTGTGAGTGTTGCTGATGAATTACACAACAACTTAGTTGTACACCAAATGAATTCTAACATGCTGTCAAGCCTATACACTCATATATTTATATATGTACCTGGACTATGCTTTGTTCAATATTAGCTAAAATTGCGTACAGTAGTTAGTGCGCCTTAAGGTAGGCAACACCACGAGTCAACATGTAAACATATAAATGCCGAGAAGAAAATAACAGAAACGCTGAATTGGTTAATAAATTGCTGGACAGGTCATTTCATGTTCATTAAGTAGCCAGAACAAGCCGATAGATGAGCTGGCAGGAGCAGTACGGAGCAGGCCGGTGGGTTCAATTGAGTGGGCTCTTTAATCAGACGCTACTTGTTAGCAATCAAGGCAACGTTAAGCCTCTGGTAGTGCGCCGCCATTACAGACTCAATGAAATGTAACATAACAAATCAAAGTTCACACTCAGCACTTGGTGCGTTCGTGTGCACACACAGGGTTGCATTTGGTAGCACGGCAGTGGGCAGCGTGAAGTCAGAAGCCAAAAGCCAGAGTGGGTAATTTATTAAGTGCGCCTTTGTGAATAACCGAGCCAATAAAGTACGGTTGAATAACTGCGTATGTGTGTGTGCGTGTACCCCTTCCACTGGGCGGCCGGGCGTTGCGCGTCTATGCCGGAAGCGAAATTGACCTTTTATAAACGCCATTAAATTGCCACCTTTTGCCATTAAGCAGCGACCGTGCGCTAGGTAATGTGGCCACAAGCACATGGACAACCACCAGCGCAAATATGCTCTCTCACATGCGTGTAGCCACAATCAATGCCACGCGCGGCAGAAGGGACATGTGTGGGGTAGCCTAAATGCCAGCAAGCTGTTGGAATAATAAAAATTTATTGTGAAATAAAAAACAATTTTATTTATTGGTATTTAGCTGAAGAGGAAGCAATCGAAGATATAAATTGGAATGCGGCCAGCAAACGGTAAAGGGTGGCAATGAAGGCGCGGACAATGGCTACAAATGCAATGAATTGGAAGCGAGAAGACGCTCCAACGGCAACCGAAATGGAAAATCAAAATCACCACACCACAAAATTTAGTAAGCGAAAATAAAGCGAAAGTCGTTTCCTGCATTCGCCGCAACACAAAAGTGCGGTGCTGCCAAAGCAAAAACAAAAAAAAAAATATTACAAGAAATAAGAAAGCAAAGCGGAAATGAGACTGCGCTCGAGCGAGTGCTCGAAAAAGCATTATAGTTGAAATCAAATGGAAAATATATTATTAGTGTATGCAATGTGAAATAGTGGCCAATGGGGGCTGGCAGCGCGGAGGCAGAGGCGTTGCCACATTTATAGGTGACTGCGCCTGAAATTGTGCCACAAACGTTTTGTGTGCGGCCACTTTCGCTTTGAAATGAGCTGGTGGGGCAACTATGGTTTGCTTGGTAGAAATTACATGCTCCGTGGCGCATAATTTGTGACCCTGACTTATTTATAAACCGTTTGTTCGAGCTTTCTTGCTAAAAGCCGAATTGAGAGCAAATATAAATATGTAGCTTACTACAATTAAACCTAAACCTTTACATAAAAAAGTACAGTTCCACTTGCCATATCAAAGTTGTTGTTATTAAAGCTAAAAGCAGGCATCAATAGCTAAAAATATTTGTTTCAGATTTCGAACTCGAGGAAATGATATATACTACTGTGCCCAACAAATAAGGTGACATTTGAATTTAAACTGCGCGCGTCGAAGGATTTGGAGAATTATTTTTTTTTTTTTAGGTTGGTAGTACTGTCAGTCACATTTATGTCAAATTTTATGTCAAAATATTCATTAGTGTTTGAGATACGTGTCGTTTTGTGAGCTGCTAAAAGTGAGTTTCTCGTTTTTTGCGATGTTGAAATTTGTTGAGCAAAGAATTTGCATTAAATTTTGTTTACGGAATCAATTTTCTGCTGCGGATACGTTGAGGGTGGTGCATAAAGCCTTTGGTGATGAGGCTATGTCTAAAAAAAATGTTTACAAGTAGTATAGTGAGTTCCAAGCCGGCCGTGAACGTGTCGAAGACGAAGAGCGTGCAGAACGACCATTAACCTCAACCGACGAAGCTCACGTTCAACAAATCAAAGATTTGGTGCTGAAAAACCGTCGATTAACAATTAGAGACTTTGCTGATGAAGTTGACATATCGAAAGGCTCACCCAATACCATTTTGAAGGATGTTTTGGGCCTCAAGCGCGTCAAATCTCGACTGGTACCTAAAAAATTGAATTTTTTGGAAAAAAGGCGTCGCGTTGAAGTGTGTGAAACGATGCTTTCCGACTACCAGGGTGTCATGAAATGCATTATAACTGGCGATGAGACTTGGATCTATGCTTACCACCCCGAAACAACCGATCAATCAAGCGAATATCGTGCCAAAAGAGAGCCGAGACCAAAAAATCGCGCCAAAGTCGCTCAAAAATCGAGGTCATGTTGACTGTTTTCTTCCATTATCGTGGTGTTGTGCATTATGAATTCCTTCCAACCGGTCAAACAGTCAACACGGAATATTATTTGAACGTTATGCGTCGTTTGCGTAACACTATCCACCTAAAAAGGCCGGAATTGTGGAAAGACAATTCACGATAATGCACCATCCCATACTGCCCTCGTAATTCGTGATCATTTCGCCAAAAACTCAACCCATATCGTTCCGCAACCACCGTATTCACCTGATCTGGCGCGGTGCGACTTCTGGCTGTTCACCAAGCTCAAAAGACCGCTCCGGGGACACCGTTTTTATACGATGGAGGAGATTCAAGCCGCAGCGAAGACGGAACTGAAGGCCATTCCGGAAAGTGACTACGACCAGTGTTTCGAAGATTGGAAAATCCGTTGGCATAAGTGCACTGCATCGGGAGGGGATTACTTTGAAGGGGATGAAATTGATAATAAATTAATAATTTTCAGAATAAATACAGTGTCACCTTATTTTTTGGGCACAGCAGAAATGAAAAATAAATATATATACATAGGAAATATTAATATTTGATGAATTATGCAAAAATCAAACTTAAGTCTTATTTATTTAATATTTATAATGAACTTTAATGAACCAAATATGTATTATTTTGGTAAACGACTTTTTGACATTTTTCCATCAGTGTAAACTTTTTTGGTTTCTCGCCGAAAACCTGCGACAAGTAATTTTCAAAGGCTTCTCTTGAAGCCAACTTTTCTCCATTAAGGGAGTTCCGCATTCACCAAAACAAATGGTATTCCGATGGTGCCAGGTCACTGCTATATGTTGGATTCATCAAAACTTCCCAGCCAAGCTCTCACAGTTTTCGCCGAGTCATCAAATGTGTGTCTAGTGTTGTCCTGATGGAAGACTGTTATGACTGCTCATATGACGGTCCTGATCAATCTTTTCCATAATTTAATCGACGTTTTCAACGATAGGTCGGCCAGAGGCTTCCAGAAAGGAAGCAAGCGAACCATTGTTGTGCTACACGAAATTTCATTGGAGGCTTGCGTGGAATTCTTCCCTTCTTTATACAAAAATTTCAAAATATAACGAATTTCTTCATCAATTGGCAAAATACAAAAACAAGACATTTTCGACTATATTTTGCGCCATTCAAAGAAATCACCCCCAGATATATTGCACTTCCGCCACCGTTTTTTTTTATGCTCAAAGCACTTAAGAATTCCTTTGATTTTATCTTGTTTAGCTCCTCCTTCGATGCACTTTTTAACTCTTCAATCATAGTGTAGCGTCGTCATTTTATGGGCCTCATCAACTTTCGGAATCACAGAGGGCCCAATTTGGGAATACGGCGGCTGAAGCACTATTAATGTGTCGTTTTTAGCCAAATATTTGCGCACAAGAAAAAAAGACTTTTTGTTATTCGACAAACTAGCACGTCTCTGGCGGAATTGTTCGCTCAAATTGTGCATTAATTACACTTCTCTGCTGACCGTAAGACACTTTGGCAAGAACACAAGATGCCTTCCTTGAGATCAAATTCTCATGCGACAGCTTCCATTAGGATGCTTGCGCTATAGTTATCACGTCATAATCATATACCAATGACTCGTCACCAGTTATGACCCTCTGGAGCAGATCTGGATCATCGCCGACTGATTATCTTGAGCAATATTAACGGGGCGTTATTTTAGGTCGAAAATATTTATGTGATTTTAGCACTTCACGGGGAGCCAACTCACAGCCAAATCATTGCTTAAAATCGAATGGCATGGGTAAAGCGATAAGTATAGTTCCTCGTATGCTAAACACGCAAAGATTTTCTAACTACCTTTTTGCATGCCCCTCCAAACCTACTCACCTAACATACCCTTTCGCTAATACTTGATCCATCTCCAAGTCACTTCGCGGACTTGTTAGGATCAGAAAGTTTTTAGAAAAAAAAACTATCAGAAATTTCAGACTGGTGTCTTAAAAGAAATTCTAAAGAGCAGCAACTTAAATTTAGTAAGTATCTTCAGCCTTTATTAAACAGGAGACGTTTTCTTTCAGTGTAAGCAGTGGACTGTTCAAGAAAACTATAATACTAAAACTAATTTCATTTGTATTATCCTCATCACATGAGTAATTATCGAAGAAAAGGTTAGGTTAGGTTCTATGGTTGATACAAAAAAATACTGAGAAACTGAATAATAAGTAAAGACAAAGTTTGTTGAATTCAACAAAATTAATTTTATTTTTATAACTGGCTGTCGACAGGAGTGAGATTCATGCTTCTTTAATCTAACAACCATGTGAAACACAAAAAAAATTATTGAGATGATTCTACCACGCTTTTTTCGTAGCACTTTGTAAAACTACTAACCGATAATAGCGTGAACTTGGACATAGAGCAGTTAGAAGCCTTATAACTAGGAAAATTAGGTGTCATAGGGAAGTTGTTCATTGAACTTCTCAAGTTTTAGCGCCAGTAAAGTAATCTAATTATGAAGTACTCAGATAGTACTGATGACTTGTGAGTAGGTCTATATTATATTCTACAAACAAGCTGATGCATGCCTTTTATCAGTTCTGGGGATTCTACAAGAGTATGCTCCGGTCTTGAAACTTCCTGGTAGTGGCCACATCTTTTCGTAGAATTTACGAACATTATTTGGATTACTTAAATTGATTAAATTACTGTCAATTGATTTTCGACCCAATGAAAGACATGTTTCGGCACTGTGTTCGGACATGTCGGGCACTATGAATAGTAAAAATTGATTAGACGGAGTGAAAACTTTCTTGGGACGTCAACATTTGTCTCGGCAGATGCTGGGGTATACCGTATGTTTTTAAGATATCCATAGGTATACATATTTATGTATATTTATATATGCATTAATTGTTTATCCGGTCATCAAAGTTCAAGGATGATCCTTATACTCGCATAACAGTTAAGTTTTCAGTTTTCAGTTTAGCTTTTGGTTGCCAAGCAGGAGATAGAGAGAGCGAGGGGTGCAGTTTGTAAGCTCGTATGCGAGCAGCTGGCACGATTTAGATTCAGTTTTGGTTTCAGTTGCCGTTAAGAAAGTGTGTGTGAGTGGTTGTGAGCAGCTAGATACAATCTCAAGACACACTATCTAAGTGTATATACTAATATACTTGTATGTGTGTATGAGTTTTCTTGCATTTGGCTCACTTTATTGAGCGCTGGCTTCGCCTGTCTTGCCCAACTCTGCTGCCAGCTGCACACGGCTTCAGCCACTTTCGGTGATTTTGCTTATATTTAGTTTATTGATTTTCGTGCGAGCGACCGAAACGAGGCTCTAGGGCGTAATTAGGGCAACGCTAATGTGCCAACAAATTGCGAATGCCAATGTGCTGAAGGTTTTCGGAAATAAATTTATTTTTAAAATCTTTTCACAAACGGCAAGGCAGTCGAGTGTGAGCAAGTTGCGGTCGTTTTTGGCGTTTTTGGCACGCTCGCCAAGTTAAATAAGTAATTGCTGCGTTTTATTGCTTAATCGGCGCAGAATCTACAGCGCGCGTGAGAATTATGTTTCAAGGTCTGTAATGAAAGCTTTAAATTGTTTACTAACGGTTGTGGAATGCTACCAAAAGCAAGTGCAACTTGAAGTATGCTGCAACTTGGCACTGCTACTAACTCTTTCTACACACTACGGTATATATAAAATATATATTTTTTTATATATATGTATATTTGTGTTTGCTGCAAAGCACTGCTTTCAGTCTTTCCTTGCAGAGTGCACATGCCGTTTCGATTACATTTCGTAATTGACGTTTGTCTTTTTGCCATGCATTTTCTTGTACGTGTGTGTATGTGTATTTGCTGCTTTGGTATTGGTGAATGCGCTCTTTGTGGCAGTTTTCAAATAAACAACTTTTCGCGCATTTGACACTCTCTTGTTGATTGTTGTGCCAATCCAACACCTTCGCGCACTTCGTATTACATTCAATTGCACATGCTGCGCTCACACACACACACACTGACGCACACTGTTACAGCCTTGTATTGATATGCGTGCATGCATGAATGATTGCCGCGCTGCCTTTGTGCGCAATAAAAGAAGCCCCGTAGAACGCAATCACGCCGACAATCGCGCGACATCTCGCAACTACCACTGACACTGCGCTATAAATAGACACATTCATACACACACACACACATGCTCGCATGCTGACGTATATCATTTCCGCTTCTATCGCTTCCGAAGCGCGACAAGAGAAATGATTTTGCACGAAAGCGGAAAGCATTCGTATATAATCACATACATATATATGCATATTTATACATATATGCATTCATACTATACATATATACATTTACACCTACACACTTATACATGCACTCTAGTTTTGGCACGCCAACGTCACTCTTGAGCATTGTCTGCGCAGGAAGTTTGTCGAAAATGCAGACAACAATGCACCTCTGCGTCGCACACATACCACCACAAGTAACACGCACACGCATACACACAAATATCTATGAATGTGCTGATAACGTCAATGGCTCTTAAAATGCCATCCCGAAATGGAAATTCTTTATTTTCTGGAAAGCGCAATGCAGCTACAGTGAAAGAAAATCTCGCCAGCATGAAAAAATTGTGAATAAATTCTGTTTCGACTAGTAAAAAATGCAGATGATAACGTGTGTATTGCAACAAGCTAAATATTTTTGCAAAAATACAAATATTCCCTCTTATCTCTCTCTCGCTCTCTGTCACTAATACTCATATATTGGACTAAAAACGTAAAGTAACAATTATGACTTAGTTTTTCAGATCATTGACACAAAATCTACCGTTAAAGATCTATCATCTATTATAGTAATAAGTTTAAAGTTCGAAGCTGTCAAATAATGAAACATTTTGAGTTGAGCATACACAAAATTTGGTCAGCCACAATATATCATATATAGGAAATCTTTCCAAAAAGCATGCTGAAAATCTTTCATTCAAACATCTTTTGAAATATAGTTGCCAGCTGGCAAAGAAAATAAAAGTACGTAATACTACTGTGAGCAAAAAAAAAGTAAGACCTTTTAATTTAAATTTCGTGGAAACATTTTTTTTTCGAGGTTGATATGACTCTCAGTGATATCTGTGCCATATATCGCATCAAAATAATCATTAGTGTAGTATACGCTTGTCTACCTGAGGTACATAAAGTGCATTTGCGATGAGTGAAATTATTCAATAAAGAAGTTCCATTAAAATGAGTGTGCGGTATCAAATTTCTGGTGCGGAAACATGCAGAATGTTGGAAAAGGCCTTCAGTGATAATTGTTTGTTGCGATTGTCGTTTTGATTGGTATAAATTATTTAAAGGAGGTCGAGAACACGTTGACGACAAATCATGTCCGGTACGGCCATCAACATCAATTGATCATCAACACGTCAATAAAATGAAGGAACTGGGGCTTGAGCATCGCCGATTAACAGTCAGAGATTTTACTTGCATCGTTGAAATATCGAAAGAATCAGTGAAACCGGTTTTAAAGAACATTTGGGCCTAATACAAGTGAAAGCACAATTGGTTCCGAAATCACTAAATTTTTTCGAAAAACAGCATAATTCCAAACTTTTTTAAACAATACTTTCCGACTACCAGAATATCATGAAACGTATTATTACTAGCTGTGAGTCTCGAATCTATGCTTACGACCCGGATATAGACGAGCAATCGGCCGAATATCGTGCTAAAGATGAGCCGAAGCCGAAAAAACCACGTCAATGAAGGTCAAAAATCAAGGTTTCATTGACAGTTTCAACGATTATCGAGTTTGGTGCACTTCAAATTCCTTCCGACCACCAAAATTGTCAGCAAGGAATACTTTTCGAGTGTTATGCGTCATTTGCGCGAAGCTATTCGTAAAGATGCTGGAATTATAGGCGACAACTCTTACTTTTTGCAGCACGATAATGCGTCGTCGCATAAGCATTGACCTTTCAAGAGTTTTTCGCCAAATTTTCAACCAAAGACGAGTCGTAACCATTGTATTCGCCTGGTTTAGCTCCGCGTTATTTCTGGTTATTCAGCAAGTTCAAACGATTACTTCAAAAAGAGCATTTAGAATTAATTAAAGACTGAATCGTGCATTGAAGTTCATTCCGAAAAGAATTTTCTCAGCGTTTCGGAATTTTCTTTTGTGTATCTCAATAGTACATAACAACGCCATCTAAGCATCAGCATTCTTTGTAAGCTTCCTCAAGCGTACATTGACGTTCCCCTGTTGAATATTTCACGCTAGTACAGTTATTTGTTTACTTGTTTTTCGAATTGGATTTTTATTTCAAGTACTTTTTTAGTGCAATTGCCATTGAACATTCTTTGGTGGATTTTTCAGCTGGTGAGCACAATATAAATAATGCAAATAATGCAAGTGCGCTAAGAAAATCAGTGACGAAACTATGATGTAAGGGTAGTTGCACTCATGTTTTCTAACAATTTCAGTACGGCAATTGCTGTAGCTTCTAGATTTTTTCAAGACAAACTACAACAGTATAAGCTTCAAATGAGATTTAAGGAAATTTTTTTAAATTTTTTCCTGTAAACAGTTTTCATCTGCAATTTTCGAACAATTCTACGTATCCGGTTTTCATTTGGGATCATATGATTGCTAAGTGTTGTTTTGGCCATTATTAATATGTCATGATCTGTAGAATTACTTACTTTTACTCAATAATGTTTAGAATTTCATCATGAAAAGATATACGCAATAACAATGTTTCTAAATGATTAAATTTTATTATTAGAAATATCGTTGTCCAGTTGCAGCTTTTCGTGTGGCTTTGCTGCTTTATGGTTGTAATAATCGTCCCCCTGTGCTTGTTCCATTAAGTATATTTACTTAATATAATATTCAAGTGCCAATAAGCCAAAAACCGCTCGAAGTAATGAAAATATTGCTGTCGTTCAGGCAAGTGTTGCTGAAGACCGCCATTTGTCGATTCCAAGCCGTTATCAAGAATAAGAGCTGTCTTCAGGGGCGTATCCAGAGTAGAATTTTTGAGAGGGTGGAGACTATATAATTTTGTATCTGCAACTCAAAGTCATTTTCTTCACGGAGTGTCACTTAGGACGGATCCGGACCTGACAGTCTTACACTACAACCTGAAGCATTTTGAGAAACGATTTGGACTTGAATCCGTTTTCATTCAAGAACTGAAGCCATTAGGTCACCGTAAACGCAAAATTCACTGTTGATTTAGCCTTGAAACAACTTGAAAACGATAACATTATTTTTAAGAAAATCATCTGCTCCGATGAGCCTCACATTCATTTGATTGGTGCGGTAAACAAAAAAAAACTGTTTGTTCTGATGCGAAAAAAATTCGCAAATTATTTATGAGCAACCATTACATTTACCAAAATTGGCAGTTTGTTGTGGTTTTCTGTCTGATTGGTATTATCGATCCTTACTTCTTTCCAAACGAAGCTGGTGACAACGTTACTGCCAATGGATAACGGTAAATGTTGATGGTTATCAAATTTTTATAGCCGTAATTGCAACAAGTTGATCTTGATAACATCTGGTTCCAACAAGACGGGGCTACGTGCCACACAGCACGTGCTACAACCGAATTATTGCGGGAAAAGTTAGGAAAGTCGATTATTTCTTGAAATTGTGCCTTTCAATGCCTCCAAGAAGTTGTAATTTAACACATCTAGACTACTTTTTGTGGGGTTTTTGAACTCATTGGTCCTTTGCAATAAACGAGACTCTCTTCAAGCTTTGGAAGTCAATATTGAACGTGCTTTTCATGACATAAGTACATCTAGTCGTATGTTAGTACTCGAAAATTGGCTTCATCGAATTCATTCCTCCAAAGAAGTCGTGGAGCCCATTGTAATTATATTCCGAACTTAATTGTATCGATTGTACGTCACATTAAATAAAAACCATTTAAATTTATTTAACAATGAGTCTGTTTAAAAAAAAAATGGCAACACTCTTATTTAAAAACCCGCTAAGCTATCAGCAAGCGTATTAATGACACACTTTTTTCTAAATAATGGCATTTTCCACAATGCAGCATTGGCATAATTAGTGGTCAGCTGCTTTCGAAACTCATTAATCCGGCTATTTGGAATTCCTCAATCCTTTGAGCACTTAATATGCAGTTTATTAAATATTTAATACTCACAGTTTTTGCCTCACACACAAACAAAGGCACAGTCGTATTTGCAAGTTGGACACACTTGTTCCAAATTTAATCACTAAATGGTTAAATGAACTCACCTGAAAGAAAGAAAGAGAGAGAGAGAGAGATAGTTAGTTTGAGTGTGCGGTAAAAAAGAGTAATACAAAATCACATTTAAAACCCATTGACATGCGGATTTGCAATGCAAATCAGCAGCTGAAATTCACATTCGCTATAATACACAGATTTTTGCCATTAATCTCCGGCGCGCGGCTGTCTAAATCAAATGCAATTTGCATAAAGGACTCAAACCGCTCCAGCTACATACACACAGACACACACCAACACATGCACAGCGGTGGAGAGCAAACGGCGCGTATGAATTGCAGCAGTTAAGAGACTGTTTGTCAAACAGCGGGTGGCCGGATGTGAGCGGGGGGAGTGG
The DNA here is from genome assembly GCA_037783105.1 of Bactrocera zonata. Classification (NCBI taxonomy): domain Eukaryota; kingdom Metazoa; phylum Arthropoda; class Insecta; order Diptera; family Tephritidae; genus Bactrocera; species Bactrocera zonata. The sequence goes on along the minus strand of JBAWJQ010004619.1, from coordinate 210,172 downwards.
CAGTATGTCTGAGTGCACTTCTGGAACTAGTTCTGCACTTTTTGCGGTTTACAAACATAACTATCTACGTCCATATACATATATGAAAATATATATATAAATAATATTTTACGCCGCTGGCGGGCCGGAAGCAGGCGCGGCTTCGTTCTTCTTGTATCGTGCGCGCTTTTTTGCCGCCGGCGCGCACACACAAAGCTTTGCATATATGAGTAGATCAGCGACCAACAAAAAAAAGCACACAACAGCTCATACGAAATGCTCACTTTTCATAACGGCCTTTTTTAATCTCTTTTCGTCGCAGCCAAACTATTACATTTAACATGAGCTGAAGAGCTGGCGAACTGAAGAGTTGGCGAGCTGCAGCGCCGCCGACGCGCACAAAAAAGGTTGGCATAATTTTTGCACACCACACTTGGCAGCGCGTTTTTTCCCAGCGCTGCGCGTAGTTGCTGTTATGCTTTCGCTCCTTTTTTGTTTGGTTTCGCCGCGCAGCCGCTGGGACTGTGTGTACACAGCGAATGCGGACGCGAAAAAGATGAACTACCAACGCAAAGAAAGCGGCGTGTTGATGAAGTCGCGTTGATCTAGTGAAACTCCACACTGTCAGCCAGGACTTTTTTGGCGGACGGCCGCCTTTGCGCTGATTCTGGCACTGTCAGCCTTATGCACACGTACATGTGTGTGAGTGCCATGTATATGTGTCGCTGTGTGCGTGTTTTTTTTTTTTTTTTTTTTGTTGTGTGCGCCGTAGATTGGGAAAATTATAATTTAATGTGTGGATAAATGCAACCAGTTTAACTTGTATGTATGTATATGTGTGCTCACACTATCTGTAAGTAGGCATATAACAAAAAGACACGTGTAAAGAGTAGGCGAAGCATGAAATATGGCGAAAAACTGTGCACTTGTAGGCGCTCTTTGCGGCGCATGCAACTGAGGGATGTCAGTTTCATAGAAGTCTCATTTTTTACCTACTTTGCGGTTGTGTTTTATTATTTTACGAGAAGTTTTTTGCGATAATTTTGTGTAACCGAGTATAAAACGGGAATCAAAACGGAGTTTAATTGTATACTACTTAATGAAGCTGAGGTAGTTTTTATGTGAGGTATATATTTATCTGTATAACAGAGGTTCTTCCTATATTTCTCCAAATATAAGCACCAAAAAGATATAGGACTTTACGCGGAACACCTCAAATTAACCAAAACCCAAAAATTTTGGGCCTATTTATTTCTTATCTACGACAGGAAAAAGTGATTTGAGCCAATAAAGCCAACAATTTCTCATCCAATATAAAACACCATCCACAACTTAGCATTTTTCCGAGTACACATCTTCTCATTGAATGTGCTAAGAGAAGGACTTCTGAATAATTAAAGTTTCCAAATATAAGAATAAGTTTGGATGTAGTGTACGATAAATGGCCTGCGGCCAGTACGGCCTATAAACTCCTGACGACTATAGCTATGGATCCAGATTATGAGTAGGATTAGCTCTTTAGGATTTGTCAATACCCTGAGCTGGTGCTTGCGGCATTCTGTCACCTGAGTATGATGGGGTGACATTCATCAGAAATGGCTGACGGGTTAATGTCGCAACCGTCCCCGTACCGTTAAAACTCTGGCAGGCCTCCCCGCCGTCGTCGTTAAGTTGACGTGGTAGGTGTAAGTTGAGACGACTCCTTCCTTGTGCTGGTTGACTTTGAACGCATAGCCTCATCAGAGCGTGCGTCAACTCTCGCCTTGGCCTCGTTACTGAGGCAATCTCGGGTCCACTAAAGGCGACTACCTTTCCGGAGGACGGATAGCGGCTATGAGTGGGGTCCCTTTTTGCATGGATACGGAAAAAACTAGCAACAAGTGTTGAATGAACGCGACGCGTCGTCACGTGTCGAACTGTCGCTGGCGAAAAGCAGCAATACCAAGACCCCTGTAGGAGTCTCTACTTCAGGCGACTCCACGAGTAGATGGACGTAGGAAGAGCCATCATACGCGGCGGAATCGGCATCACAAGCAAAGAAACCTCTGCTAAAATCTAAGCTGTCTGCAGAACTGCTAAGAGTAGACAATCTTGAATTTGTATAATGAAACTCTTCCTACTTGCATCCAAGTCCACTCTCTTGCATTAGCACCATAAATTTAATTATCGATCGTTTTTGAACACTCGAACGTCGAAGATTCGTTAGGTTAGCTTAGAACTTGATACTTCACGACACGCTTCAAAATACTGTGAAGTCATGGAGTATCACATTTACTTTACTTTCTAAAAGTTTTGGAGGAATGGAGAAAAAGCACGTCTATATTACCTTAATCTACGGATTAACGCACTGACAAGGACTTCGAAAAGAAATGCTGGAGATTTCGAAATATATTTGTGTTTGGTTCTTACTACTCACTTATTTCTTTGATGTGTTGGTGGCTGCAAAAGGGCGGCGCAAGAGCGCCAGATCGCAGTCCGCCGCACTTAGGTCTATTTTACTTCCGGGCGGTAACTGAGTTATGTCTTATGACATCCGCGCATGCTCTGTATTTCTCTGAATCCACTTTCTCTATTTTCTAAAGGTGGGATCTTAAGGTCAGGTGCCCTGTGATGACCGCTACATTATTACTGAAATCCCTTTTGCCTAGAAGAAGAAACTTTTAGTATGACCACCATCAACACCACCAACAAGTAACCCACTTTTTTGCTTCCCCTCTCTCTTCACTAATAATAAAACCATAATTAACTAAAATATTCCTTTGCTAGTCTAAAAACATCTCCTGCCTTCTTAGTATTCGCCGAAAAGCTCAAGTTTAGTTTATATTTCCTTAAAGCAAAAGATTTTTGCTCACAAAATCAAAAAATTATTTTTGGTAGTAAAGCAATTGTGAAAATTATAATTGAGGAACTAAATATGCCTTCCCACAACACAATTATAATGTGAGCTCAGCACTTTTTCCATAGCAACAACAACACTCTATTATATATTATATTTAGAACTGAGATCTTCGCACACACATACACTTACATAAACAGACATACATGACAACTTCGAACCTTCTTCAGAGTACTCATACCTCCGGCATCGAAAGCTTATTTGCACCTACATACGCACAAACAAACCCCATCTGCCAACAGCCGCCGACATCAACGAGCACTTAAGTTTATATTTTTAATTCAATTATTCAAAGCGGCTCGCATTCGCCACATTTTCACTTTCGCACTCATTCATTTATACATTTAAAGCCGTGCAACTAATGAATTTCATTAAAATCTACACACAAATGCGTGGAAAGCGACTGAATCGACAAGCCGTGGCTCTGACGAGGCAACCAGCTGCCCTGATAGGCCGACGCTGCCGTTTGCCAACGAAGTGGGGAGCATTAAATGCGATTAAGTATTAAAATCTGCTTTTATTTTGACGCTCATACAAACGCCAACCGAGCGCGCTGGCACACGAAGGCGGTTGGCATTGGGTGGTGTGCGGGACGACAGGATGTCAGTTCAGCTGAGTGACACACCGACGGCGGGCAGGCGAATAGACATACCACTGTAAGCCAAGCGTCTGACGCGCCTTGACAGCTCGACAGCACCAACAGCCCCCTCAGCTCCCACAGTCACCCAAGCCGTTGGAGCCGCACGAAGCACTTGAAGTGGTGAGCTCAAGTTGATAGCAGGGCATAAGCGACTGGCTGACAGCGTGACGGCAAGACAACAATATGAGTAGTGCCTATTGTCACTGCCACGCCCACCCATGCACGAGTGTGCTACAAGTGTCAAAGTCGATCGAGTCAATGTGTAAATGTAGCTACGTAAATCCGTTACTGTGTTTAGGGGGTGCGACACACAAATGCTATTAAATATTTAAATGCGAATAGTTGAGCGCTTGCCAAGTGAGCCATAAAGAAGCGAATTAGTCAACACAGCTATGCTGCTAATTTGCGAGTAACCGGGCGCGCCAACAATTTCTGGAGTAGGTATAGACGTACGTATACCATAACAACACTGAAGAGGCTGGTGTGGCGTCGGCAAGTGGGATTTACTCGGCGCTTACGGCTCACAGCGCTCATTGTGCAACAACAGCGGCAACCTTGGATGGCGCAGTGCCTGTACAGGGTGTAGTTGGCGTTACGAATGCTGGGATTGAAACTTTTTTGGTATGTTTTCAAACTGTGTGTGTTGTGGCTTGAAATTATTTATTGTGTGGCCTATTTTTTGGCGCAAAACAAGAGTTAAAAATCAGAGAATCAACTTGCAAATAAAAATTATATGGAAACGTGCTCGGGAAAGCACTAAAGCAACTTGATAAAGTATCTGAGACCTTAGAATAGATGTACAAGGTTGGGTTATATCAAAAGTGTAGTATAGCATACCTTCAGGAGCACTTTTAAAAAACTGGATGAGGACAAGTTTCATATGTTAAAATATATGTACAGGAATAGGTCATAATCCAACTGTAGTCTAGCATACCTTTAGGCGCATTGTTGAAGAGCTTGATAAAGTATCTAAGACCCTTCGAATATATTTGTACAGGATAGTATCAAAACTGTAGTCTCGCATGCCCTAAAGTTTAAGAAAAGCCGCTTCCTTATGAAAAATATTGAACTATTCCAATACCTTGCAGCTCTTGAATATTCGAAAAGGTGGCCATAATTAGATATTATACTTGTCTCAAAATAAGTTAAAAGTTTTTCCTAAAATTCTAAATTAAAACATTTGATATTATTGTCCCATTTCTCTCTTTTAGCATCAAATAATTGTTTGTCCAAAATCAGTACTTAAGCCTGAATAGTATATAAATATCTAGAACATATGCACAAAGTTACTAACGTTTCTCTTTGCTAATGAAACTCTCAGTCCTCCATAACAAAGGACTTTCAGAAGCTCACATCAAATACCTTGGACTCACCCTGTAGTCGGATATGCAAGGCGTCGCCGTTGGTTGTCTGCAATTAGTGGCGTAAATTCACTTACTAATTGCCAATCGCTTTGAAGCTGCGAGCAATTCTTAATAATAAATTTCCAAGTATTCCGGAATATACATATTTGAGGCGGCAAAGGCGTACAAATGGCATATAAATTCGCAACAATTATTACTTAATTAATACGTTTCGGCAGAAACAGCTTTTGAAATGTCAAATTAGAAGTTTCAAATGAAAAGCTGACACAACGATAATCACATATTTTTGGTCTATTGTGCTAGAATGCTACATTACACTCGAGTTCTCAGTAGAGAGCTTAGCATTCGTCCTACACATTTGTAATGGCATATATGTTACCTATTTTTACAAGATCATAACAAATTATGTTGAGAATGAATATTAAGCGGCAACTCGAGGCAATTTTTTATATGCCTACATAGATGACAAGCCGTTTATGACATTACACGCGTGCTTGCCACACGCCGGTATTTCGCTTTGTTTTCGTTTTAATTGCGTATGCCTAATTTTCTGAACTCACCTACATATTCTTTTACTCACATACTTCGATATACGCGTATAAATATATTGACAATTCTGTCTGCACATGCTGAAGTCCCAGCTAAGTCATTAGCAATAGCTGCCTTAACCGTAATGTAGCGACCAATTCACCCTCACACCTCCTCAATACTGCTTGTGCTCGTAGAGGTCTGTATTTACTAAGTATTTCACGCAAGCCACTTAATTGCCATCGCCATTATTCTTTTTTCGAGCTAATCGTTATTATTCCTCCAATAATTTAGGACTGAAGGTTAAGCGCAGCTTAGCTTTTGTCAACAGGTGCTACTTTGGCTTCGTAGGCAATTGAGAAGCAAATTCCTCTCTCTCGACGAACAAAAAATATGAACTTCGAGTCTCTCATCATTTTCATTCCATTATACAGCGCAGAGAAATGGACTACAATGAACTGTGGTCAGAAGCACTTGGAGCACTCGAAAGAATTGTTTCTTCGGAAGATCTTCGGAGACGTTCATTTGAGCGATGAATATGGAAAATGATGGAACTGTGAACTGCATGGGCTTTGGATACATCTCCATTATTTAATTTTGTTAAGTGTTGCCTGAGCGCCGAATCTCGTCTCGAAAAAGAACTTAATTAAGGCAAAGTATGCGAAAGGTATAAGATTTGCTCCAGCAACGTGCAATTATCAAACTGCACTAGAAATATTATATTTTTGGAATAAGCTCTTCTCAGCCCAACATTCGTTCCAGTATCTCTCATGCGCCTTTTCCAAACCAAAGAATGTTAATTAGTACTTTTAGCTTCGCATTTTTTGCGACATTTTTCTCACATAATATTTGCGGCTTTCACAGAATATTAAAAAAATTAAAGCAATTCCAACAACATACTATATACATAACAGTTTGTAATTTTTTAATCCACACCAAATTCTTGGAAATTATTACAAGTCAAGCCAAACAGAAATGGAATTTGCTTAGAATTTGGATACCAAAAAAAAAGCGAGATATTTAAAGAAAATAAATAAGCTTAAGAAATGTGTTAGCTTTAAGCTCATCCACAATACCAACTACGTACCTATCCACGCCAGCCAATCTTACCGCTATTCACGAAATATTCGTGCAAGCAATTACAAGACACCCACAAAATTGACTCACCGCAATGCCTTTGAGAGAAAGCAAGTGTAACAAGTTGTCCTTCTACCCATTTGCGGCAATTCATTTTCTTTTCGCTGGCATTTTTTAGACATCCCCAAAAAAAGGGAAAGAATAAAGAAAATTGTTAAATTACTATCCTAGCAACAATGGCGTAGGCAGTGCAAACATTTCTTTCATAAATTCGTTTCCTTTTGTTGTTGTGCTTTCATGTGAGCTGCTGAGATAATTTATGGTCGTCATGCCATTGTTTGAAAGCGAGCATAAAGACTGTCAGCCTGATGACTGGCTAAGTGGGAGTGTCGACTTTAGCATTGTGTTCAGAACGTGTGCGAGCGACGAAGCGAAGTGTGGCCAATAGCGGGCAGCCATACAGTCATATGTACTGTGGCGACTTAGAAGTATTTCTTGGGATTGTGGTTTGTTAACTGGTCTATTGTAAAGCAAAGTAGCAGTAAGGCCGAATTTACTCTAAATACTTTGCCAAGAATTCTTGAAGTCCAAGACGGTGCTTTCATTTCTGCTATGCTTCTGTAACTAGGTGAAAAATTTGTAGGAATAGAACGATGGATAAAACTTGACTGAGGGTCATTTCAATAAACAATCCTCGTGATAATAAACCATCATCATGGAAACTCTGTGACTCGAACAGCCTTAAGATCTTGTCGTCATTTCACTTTTAACAACATTTCCGATGTTGGATTGGTACAGTACTGGAAGTATCATCGTTCCATGGACTACTAGTGCGAAAAGAACCATATAAGTATCTTCCGCAAAACTTTTCTCTCCAAAAATTCGTGACGCCGACTCATCAGATATTTTGACTGATTTGTTGATGATGATGATGCTGGTTTCAAGATAATAAGTTGATGAATTCATACGAAGGGAGTCCCCTTGTCTGAAATCTCGCTTGGCATCGAACTGCTCGGAGAGGTACTTCCCTATTCTGAGGAGCTTTTGCTGTTGCTCAACGTCAGCTTACATAGCCGTATTAGCTGTGCGGGGATACCAAGTTCGGACATAGCGCCATAGAGTCAGTTCCATGTTCATGTTGTGAAAGACGGCTTTGAAATTGACGAAGAGGTGGTCTGTGTCGATCTTCCTTTCACGGGTATTTTTTAAAATTTGGCCCATGGTGAAAGTCCTGTCGATTGTAGTTTTTCCATAAGGTCCCCCATAACTTCAGTATGCTACGTACACCAGCCAGTAGATCGAATTGTTCTAAGTCTTTTGATATTAAGGCCAAATAGACTTTACAGTTGGATACTCTTCAAAAAAGTAAACTGACTGCGGCATACTGATTCTTTAACTAGTTCCAGTTGTAACTAGTTCCATCTGTAACTAGCTTTCACTTCCTAGCAAGTCGCAGATAATTTTCATACATAAAGCATTGCTTCCATATGCTTTATGATGTTTTTGGGTAACAGATTGCCATATTGTTCCTTCACTGAGCTACTACAAGTAACTGTTCATATACTCAGTTTACTTTATACATTTTATACCGTTATTTGTTTATGTTCATTGTTTATGATATTGTTTTGTTTTTCTTTTTATTACAAGTCTGCATAAAACTTTCGCCGCTGCTCCCTCCACCCGTATCAATACTACTGAGGTGCCGAAGCCGCAAAGGTGAGGCAACTTTATCGTTATGCGAGTAGTCTCTGCAGCGCTCACCTTTGCAACGTACGAGAAGTGAGTCGACTTCACCAACACCCCTTCTTCCCAAAACACCAAACTTCGCTAACTGCCAATTTTATTTGTTTTTGCGCTTTTGTATTTGTAAATGTGAAAATAAAGGTTTATGTGTGTGTTCAGGTGTATATCGATACTATTTTCACACATACATATACACAGACACAATATTCAATATTGAGTGGGAAGCCGTTTTTCACAACTCGACACTCGATACTGCCGACTGCTTGCCTGGTGCCTGCCTGCCAGCCGCTTGTTGCTCTGCGCCGACTGTTACCGTTGATAGTCATAAATTAATGTCAGCGCTGCTTTGCTCTTTTATGCGCGCAATAAAAGCGGAAAATAGCTTGTAATAAATTTGTTAGATAATTTCACACTTAATATTTTATTAAAAGCTCTTTTCCGAAATGACTATACGAATTTGATCCATTCAAAGCAACTAATGTGCATGAATGTTTCGCATTGCCACTGCGTCTGTATGTATATTTGTATGTATGTAAGTGTGATTGTATTTGTGTGCAGGTGAAGGAGAAGGTGTAAAGCGCCAATAAAATGAAATTGAAGTTAACAGCAACAACAACAGCGACGCCAGCAGCAGCACATTCACATGCACGACTGCCTCCGCTGTGCCGTTAAGAGAGTTTGAGTCGTCAGGGCAATCGCAGGATATTAACATAATCGAATTTTCCGCATATTGCATAACTGTCTATGCACACATATGTACATATATGTTTGAGTTTGCATATGGAGGTTCTACATATGTATATATGTATGTATGTATTTCACCATCACCGTCTTTTTTGTGAACCCCAAGTGGTATAAGACTTAGTGGTGATATAAAAGCGCAGCATATTTTATTTATTGAATTTATCCCCGGCTATAATTTAAACAAATTGTTCATGTTTTTTATGTAATTGATCTATTACTTTAACAACTGAATAAAACTAAAAGCATTTAGTTTATGTGCTCGTAAAAAATTTCGTCGAAGAAATGGCTGGGTGAATGAGATGCGTTTTTTCACTAGCGAACACGACTTATCATGTTTGGATCATCTGAAATACAAAAACCCAATTTATTCTTAATAAGTGCGTGGATGGTTGTCGTCCCTACTAGAATCATGAAAAAATGTTGATAAATAAAAAAGTAATTAACGTTTTTTTTTTTTAATTTTCCAGGTGAGCGGTATTATTATTTTTGGGCCTTTTTCGGAACATAGAATGAAAAAATAAAATTGAAAACAGATTACCCTACTGACACCTTAAACACCAAAAAAAGAGGAAACATCGATCATTTTAGCGGAGTCTAAGACCCAATACAAATAAAAATTTAGCCAAGACTCACACCACATTGTGACATATCAAGTGTGCTCATTGAAGAAAAATATATCTAAATTAAACAAAAACAAGAAAACCCACAAAAGGTTTCTGACAAGAACTTGATTCCGATCGTACAGTTTGTATAGCAGTTATTTGCTAAATTGACAGGATCAAGTGATTTCTTCGAAGATTGCGTTGTTTCATTGGTTAGTATTCTATGTCAAATTTCACGAAGATGTCTCGATTCCCTCTGTTCAGTTTGTATCGCAACTAAATGTTATAATGATCCCATATCGACCGATAAATAAGTAGATTTTTGAAGAAAACAGGACAGGACAATTTCTGATCAATATCTCAAAAACTGGGAGGCTGCTTCGCGTATATACAAACGAACAGACGGGCATGACTACATCAATTCGACTCGGCAGGCTGATCATTTTTATACAAATTTTATGGTGTCTGAGATACATTCCCTTCTGAGTGTTGAAAACTTCAAGATAAACTCAACATACTCTATTCAGGGTATAAAGACACGATGGCGAGCAGAAGAGTCTAACTAGTGACAGCATAAAAAATATTAAAAAAGATAAAACTTAACTATAGAAAATATTTAGGACTGCGACTACTAAAAAATTTATTTCCGGATGTCATCCAATGAAATAGCGTATTTTTATGATTCCATACCTAGCTTGATGATAAACTAAATACATATAATTTTAATAAAATTAAATTTAATTAAGACTAACTATCTCTGAGTGCAATAACTTGCCAGAAATTCAACAACAACAACAACAAACTTCCTACAATCTACTTGTGCCCCAGCTAACTTCAATTAATGGATATACATATACTCATGTATAAGCGCCTGAAAAGTACCGAATTCGTGAAAAATTCCAATCATTCCATGTGGCAGTGTAAAGTCGTTTGCAATTAAACGTGCGCTTTAATTAAAGAAAATGAATTCAATAAGCTTGCCGAGCAACAAACGCCGCAGAATGATGGCAAATCGGCGATTAAGTGGGTGGTTGCAGGGCAAGTGTGGAGCATTGTGGCGGCTGGTGGCAGATACGCGCGTGAAAACAACAAATAGAAATTTAATTTCCTGCAAAAAGCTGTACAAATCAATACGCGGCGAAGGAGAACAGTGCACGGCGGTGCAGGGGGAAGGTAAATGATTAAGAAGTGAAAGTGTAAGAAATCGGGAGCTATTAATTAAAACGAAACTTCAACTGCCACTGAAGGGAGCAACGATAAGCAAACATGCAGCTCGGCATATGCTGCTGCGAGTAATGGTATTTGGCGTAGGAGGTGTGGATAGCAGGTTTCTTGAGTTGCTGCTATTGACGAGTAGCGTTGAACGCTTCAAGGCGCATTTTACGAACTTTCTACGGGATATGGATATGGTTGAGAAATTTGTTTATAGTGGAAGGTTAACTTATAGAAATATTTAAAATTTATTTTCTGTATTTTTTTTTAATAACTGTGCTTCGAAAGATATAGGAACATTGCCTACATTTTGGCGCAATGTTATAAAAGACGAAATTCAGTGAAGTTTGAACTCTTAAATGCAAACTCAAATTTGGTTGTGGATAACTACCAGCTCCATTTCCTATACATCCACAAAAAGTGATTTAACAAATGTTTAGTAGATTTTATAAAGCAGAGGTTTGCAGCTAAAACGTTGCCTACATTTCGGCGCAATAAGTAAAAGAAAAAAAATTAAAAGGTTCTATCAAAAATTACTGTGGAATCCTGATCTATATCTATATTATTAGTGTGGGTAAGGAAACGAATATTATTTCGCTTAGTACTCAGAAAAATAGATTCTTAGACACCTCTAGAGGAATAAATTGAGTGTTCTGCCTTTATAAATCAATTACCTCTGAACAACAAAGCTAACCAATTTGAATCAAGAAAACTCAAGCGTGAACTACTTTACCGATTTACGACGACAAAGCGTCAAAGTAGCTCCAAGAAACTGAAAAAATTCTTCTAAAAACTGACTTTTGATTGATTTGCCTACCAACTTCAAGTTCCATGGCTCATTTTCAATTTGCCAGCGCACTGAAACTTAACTTTGGCACTTTCGAAAACTTTAGCCACCAAAGAAAAATATAAGCTTGTTAGTGGTGGCACCAAGGCACAGCTATGTGCCCTCATCAACATACGCCACATTTCGACAAACGGTACAGTTATATGGTGGGAGGAAAAGCGAAAGTGAAAGAAATGCAGCAACTATTTGGACTTTTGAGTCGACTTCAAGCTTTCACTCTGCATTTCCGACATATTTCCACGAAAATTCTTGGTTTTTCTTTGCACTCACTTTTTTGTTGTTGTTAACCGACCTCAAGCAAAACAGTCCATGTGGTTTGTGGCATGCAACAGCACGAGCAGCAGCAGCAATTCTTTGTATTTTGTTAACAATTTCCCTGTACTCGTGGGCACAACAGCGGCACGTCGCCAGGCGTGGCATTAAAGTCAGCCAAGCTTTGATGCTCGCGAAAAGTGCCCCAGCAGCGGAAATTCTTAACAATTTCGGCATCGTCGACAATTCAAGGCGTTGCTGGCAATTGCGTCGTTGCCTCTTAATAGCGGTGTGCACACGAGCAACGTACCATAGCGCGCTAGTAAAGAATGTAAAGCCTATATTTAGGCGTTATGCCGCAAAACTGCCATTTCGCGCGGGTTTTCGCCTCCTCCCCCTATTCAATGTTTGCAACCTTGTTGGCCCACTTACGGTCTCGAGGGACAAATTCGCCTGAATTGTTTGCTGATTTGTTGTTGTTGTTCTTGTTCTTGACTTGCTGTAACACGCTTTGTTCAAGCGCTACAAAAATATTTGGAATTTATATATTTATAATATATACCAGCGGCATATATTTACATAACACACCCCCTCCAAACGGGCAATAGCTGTAAAGCAAGGATTTTGCAGCATATATTCAAAACACAAGCAACAACGAAAGCATAGTTGAGATGTAATTTAAATAAAAGCATCGCAAACAATGTAACACCCGCTGTTGTTTTTGCAGTTATTGCTTCAACCCGTTATTCGCACCCCTTCGGCAAGGCTCTCCCATAGCATTGTGTTATCAATTCAAGCGTTCCTTAAACACGATATTCGCGCCTGTTGCAATCATCAAATTAACAGCGTAAAGTACAAAGGCTTGGACACCTGCTGCGCATAATTAAGGTATGGGACAGCTAGGCAAGGTACTAGGAAAGGGTGAACCCAGCCAAAGTTGTGGGGAAGTCTTTTGAAAATAATAGAAAAGCACAAGCGCAATTAAATGAAATAAGCTATAAATAAGTATTTATAAGTGGTATAAAGAGGGCTTACAATTTTAACAAGGTTGCCAGCTGTTTCAAAATTGGAATTACTGTGATTATATACATATGTATGCTCAATATATGTGCTTACCTTTGAGAAAAAGATTACAAATTTGATACTTATAAATTTTAAAACTTGCGTGGAGCTGCCACCTGATTAAAATAGTTAAATTTTAGCGACTATGTAATGTATATGTTTACGCAATGTAATGTTAGATATTATAAATATTTTTTTAACATCAACAAATTTTTAGTAGCGTTGCCACCTGTAAGGATACGTACATTGAGATCAAAAAGGAAAGTCATATAAACTAAGCAAGCATTTATAAAACAGTAGTAAGAATTTTAAAGATGGAAGGAGTTGCCATTTTGGAGAAATGTTACCACCGTTATTTCTGCTTTTAATAACAATTTGCTTGAAAAAGTGCTTCTTAATGAAATTATATGTATATCTAAATGAGCTATATTCATATCAATATCAATATCAATATCAATATCAATATCAATATCAATATCAATATCAATATCAATATCAATATCAATATCAATATCAATATCAATATCCATATCAATATCAATATCAATATCAATATCAATATCCATATCAATATCAATATCAATTTCAATATTAATATCAATGTCAACATCAATATCAGTATTTTCCACTCATGGTCACAAAAACTCTCTCATGTGATCACTTAAAATGCCGGGGAACCTGGTTATTCGTAAACCTTTCATAAATTATATACTTATTCTAATTACGGCACTCGTGTTCGCTAATTTTGGTAAGTGAAAAACGTATTGGCGCTGAAAAATACGCAAGAAAATTTACAAAATGGTAACGATATTTAGAAAAAACTTTATAAGTCGTTCAGATATGTATTTTAACCAACTTTCCGACTTTATTTGGAATATGAACTAGAAAATATGCAGATCTAATCTAATTATAGAAAGTATATAAGTATATATGAAATATACGATTTTCTTAATAGTATATTCGAATTATATGCGCCAAAAAATTTCTTCACAATTTTCTAACAACACTCATCTTCTCTCCACTGGTCACTTAAGTCTCTCAAATATTATTTTCTGTTCTTTTTATTTTTTGTTTTTTAACCTTTCCTTACCAGAAGTAAATTGCCAACAGAATATAAAGTGCTGCAGTACTCGTATATAAACAAACCAACGGCTTCAAGCATGACAAGGGAAATAAGTGACCTTGGTGCGACTGTATTAGATTTTGCACAAAATTGTCCGAAAATAACAAATTTGTGACATCTCAAAGTTTGCTTTTCAATTCAACTTCTTAAATTTCCATATTTATTATTTTACCTTGCAACATGAGCGGCATTACCTGATGCTGACACGACAAGCTGCTTATTTTGCTCAAGTGGTTGCCTCCATTTGTGATGCCATTTGTCTCTCCAACGTTTATGTTTACCATGGCACTGGGCAAATTTCAATTTTCCGATTTCCTAGTTGCTGTTTTGTTGCCAGTTTTGTTATCTTTATTATTATTTTCTTTTTTCGTTTTTCCATTTATTTTTCCATATTTTTTATGAGCTCTAAAACTATAAGAGCGCTCTTCCCTGTCTACTCACTAAAGCTGTAACTTTTCTATTATCATAACTATTTGACATTCGTCCTCGGACAAACAGACTCACACATCCATACACACACATACATGCACAGTGGCTCAGTACTAAACGCAATTTTCCAATTTAATGAAGAGACAAAAAACAACAAAGGTATTGCTATTGGTCACAGTAAGCTTACGGAAAATTTAATGTAAAGAGCAGAGAAGTGGAACAAAAAGCTGAAATAAACATTTAAAAACGGGATCAAAAGCTGCTGAGTGACCTGATGGAGTCACAATTGTGTGCTTTTTAGTTCCTGAGTGGAAAAAACTGAAGTTGGATGTGACTAGGTAAAGTTGTGTTGTTTTTTTTTTATACTTTTTTTTTGTTAGTTTTTAATATTTTTTTAGTTATTTTTGTTGTTGTTTTTATTCTGTTTTCTCATACACTTTAATATTTTTTTTGTAGTTTTATGTTATTTGTTCCTTTTTTATTTTTTAGTTTTTTTTTTGTTGTAGTAAAAGTACAGAAGTGGCAAGCCAGCGTTCCCCAAAAACTATCCGTTATTTGCAAAATTTGACATTGTTTTGGGGTGGTAAGGCATCTTCACTCAGACCACTTAGTTTTCAAGCACATTTCCCTTTTTTCAAATTGAAGCAAATTTCGCATTCAGTCTGCTTGCGATGACTTCAGCATTTTTGTTTTTGCCGCCCGCATTGTTTGTTTATTTCATTTTACCGTTACTTCGTCTAATCATATTAAAAATGTAAATGGTCTTTGAGCGGGCGAAATTATTTGAAATCATTTCGAGCACAACTTTAAGCTCGGCGAAGACACAAGCACGTAAATACATTCTCAAACAACAACAACAATAACAATGCTTGTTGCCTACAAACAACGGAAAGGATACCGAGCCAAATAATTTGTTTACCTTTTCGCCTTGCGAGAAGGGTCTGAGCATAGATAATTCCGTTAAGCGTTGCCAGACACACAACAGTGTAAATATGTATGTATGTATGTGTGTGTGTGAGGGCTAAAGTGAAATTAAGTTCAACTTCAGTTGGCTGTCACGGAAGCGAGCAAGTGTCCTTTTAATTTCGGTAAGCTTGGCAATAGCGCAGCTTCTGCATTTTAGAGCGCCCGCCAAGTGCCCCCGCTACAGCAGTCTTGGATGCTGCCGACCGGCACTCAGCTAGCTGCGGCATTTCTCAGTAGTGAGCGAAAAGTTTCGTGGAAGTTTATTAAGCGTCTGCGCTTCGGCCATTTTGCAGATAAACCTAAATCCGAGCTCAAGCAGCCGTGCGAATTTCACCTTTCCAGGTGTTGGTATTCAACCTTAAACTACAACAATAACAAAAATAGTAACAAATACAGAAACAAAAGCAACAAGTAAGGAAGCCAACTATATTACCAAATAAAGCAGGCACGAAAGTGTACCTACAACAACAACAGCAATCAACTACTTAGGTAAAGTTAAGCTTGAGTTCATTTTAATTTCGCCAACTTTGCCGAGTCGTTGCCACACGCAGATACACACACAAACATGCAGGCATTTATAGCTGTAGTTCGTGTTAGTGGCTTAATAGCCAGGTTAATAGCGCCTTTCTATGCGGTTCAGGCCGCTCTCAAGCGTTATGGCAGTATGCTAAATTTAGGCCAATGTCTTCCGCCGCTCCAGTCGGCAACTATTCGGCCAAAAAATTGTATCGCCGTCATCTTTGTTGCTGTTTTTGCTGCCATTCGCTAATAAATATGGCGCGAAACTTGTGTTTTCTTGAAATTGCTTTAAATGTTGTGAATACAGCTAACGGTATTTATGCAGCTTTTGCAAATTGCGAAATGTTGCAGCATCAGTGAGCCAACGTATTGGCGCTGAAAAGTAAGCAACAGTATTTTCGTAATGATCAGTTATAATTTGAAGTTGTTTACAGTTAGTTTACCATTAAGGTTGCACGAAATTGTGCGAAAACAAGAAGCGAACGAAGCTAATTTTGAAACAAGCACAAGGAAAAACGTTTAGTCCGACTATACAGAAGCTTTAATACACTTTATGGGTGACTTTCTTATTACTTAAAAGGATATAAAGAGATCTTTCTCTTAATAGTGATCGATCGATTTGTAGAAAAGAAAGGTATATGGCGCAGGAGCATACAACTCAGCGGAACTTAAAACATCAATATAGACTTGGGAGCTAGTAACTACTGCTCAGGGTTGGATCTCAAGTGACCCTTCAAGCTTCTAAAATACGACAGTAGCTTCCAGGTCGAAGTCTTTGAAGTTGAAAAAACGGCCGAGATAGCTTAGAACGCATGAAACCGCATAAAGAATATTAATATATGCGTCGATTGCCAGGCAGTTAAGGCAATAAACTCACATCGAGTTTTCTGAAGAGAAAACTTCCTTAGAAGCAGGGATGCAGAGGATGTACCGACTTCCAAACAGCGGCTGCATATTTACTGGGTTCCAGGGCACAAAGGAATTCCAAGTGCATGATTTACCAATTGCAACAGCTGCTCGAGAAAACGTAAACGCGAAGAAAGTTACCTAACATTTTGCTTTGCCTCAACGTGAACGAACTCATGTACTCGTATACAATTGAACAGTAAAGTTCAATCCTGATGAAAAACGACGACAAGTCACTCATTATCCCCGTCCTGCTATATGGTGCTGAGGAATGGGCGATAACTACATCTGATGAGCCGGCGTTGCGAATTTTCGAGACAAAGGTTCTGCGGAAGATTTATAGTATAATCTTTGCGTATTGACAATGGTGAATATCGCAACCGATGGAACGATGAGTAGTGTCATTGATATAACTATTTCACCGAATTAAAAGACAGCAGTTTTACTGGCTAGGTCACGTCGTTCGTACGGATGCAAACATCCCTGCTTTGAAAGTGTTCGAGAAGGACCTCCACTCTGTTGGATAGTCAGTGGGAGAAGGACATGGCCTCACTTGGTATCCCGAGTTTTAGTCAAATGGCGAAAAGAAGAAACGACCGGAGCGGTGCCTACGAAGAAGAATCTAAATTCCTGAAAAATATAAATTCGATGCCTTTTCTCTTACACCCAGAATAAACAGTCAACGTTAAAGACATTCTGAGACTGGCCTCAGAACTTAAAGTCGCAGAATCCACTCACTTAAAGTACATAATAAAATTGTATAAAACTTAGCTTGTAAAACTTGTTCGGCGCTCTTTCTATCTTCTACTTATATAATAAGTAGTCCCAAAAAATTAAATCGCTCACGCAGAGCAGCTGATTTGGTGACCTCGTTAAGAGCATTATTAGGAGAAATGTGTCATTATCGTGGTTTGTTTTATTGTTTGTTTCGTTTTTTTTTCGTTCACGTTTTTCAGGCCATGACTTATGTTGCTTTCATTTCTGTTCAAATATTTATTTATACGTGTAACGGTATTATGTTATGTCTCATTACACATTCATGCAACATAAATTTAGGAGCATTGTTTATTATTATGGAATTTTGTCCGTCTAGACAAATAAGTGTAATTGTAATTCTCTCGCGCCTATTGTTGTAAAAATAACAGACTGCACACATTCATGAGAAGAGTAAATAATTTGTTTGCGCATGCATGTGTGTGTATAAAATGCTGTTTCAAATATGCAAAAGTTTATATAGTAAATAGGGTTTACTGTCAAATTTCAAACGGTATTTATATATGTAAGTAAAAGTCAAGAAAAATTGCCTCAAGAAAATGTGGTAAGGTTAACATTAATACAGACGAATATCGTTCTCCAATTTAATGAAAAGTTTTTCAAATTAACTTAAGGATACAAGATTTCACCTGTCTAAAAAAATCTTAGCGAGGTATTCAAAAGAGCATTTTGAAAATTTTTCAAGAAGTTAAAAACATTATTTTTGAACACTTATCTCAAACTTACAATTATTTTCACAATATAAAACTAATTTTGTTGACTCAATGCGGGACACTCATAAAACTAGGGGAAAATATGGTCTCTGTTGTTACATATTGGTAAGAGCTCAAATTTAGTGTAATGATCCTTGGATCGTATGGAGCAACGCGAGTTTAAATAATTAGTCTTCAAAGCGCCAGGTGCCAAAGAAAACACACTAAGTTTAAAACCTTTGTTCTTGATAAAATAGTAATATAATGTTTCCTTAAAACTATGACAATTCTAACAAAGCTCGAATAGCAGTTTTCTTTTGAACCCTTTGTTCTACACTGCGAAATCAGCTCAATTCAAAAAAATTGCATTGCTTCGAAAAAATATATGCCAATAATTTTGAAGGCATTCACTATTTTGCCTTCTGTTTATCTTCGTTTCCTTAATTTACATATAAAAAAAACTATTAACTGTTCATATCATTGCTTGTGCTTTCTCAAGCTATGCTTTAGTCCTGCAGAGATTCTTTCAGTTGACAACTATTTTCTTTTGACAAATGAATTGAATGGAAAACGTTTCACATGTTGTTGTGATCTTTCGTTTTCAGTTAAACGATAAAGTGGCAGTGTTGGGAGATAACTTTTTGACAACGCAACAAAGGATGCCATTTGTTGTACTGCAGAGATTCGAACCGAAGTTTAAATTACATTAGAATGTATTCCATTTTCATAGAGAAAAATGATTGCACACTTTCTTTCAGCATATTCTTGTTTATTAAGTCCGTTCTTAATGATAAAGTTGTTGACATAACTGTGAAAGGATGTAGTATGAAATTATGGGGGTCGGAGTTCATAACGTAAAAGTTATTTAATAATCAGTATTTATTCATTTATTAATGATTTAATAAATCTTGTATTTGTATTATAGTTAAAAGTTTTAAGTAGACTTTGCTTATTAACACACAGAAATGAGGTTAAGTTGAGTTTTGTGTCGAATTTATGTGAAATCTCGTTTGAAGAATATCGAACTGAATTCGATACAATTTTCATGGTCGAAAATTTGCATCGCATTTCTAAAATACTCATTCAGGATGAAAATTTAGGCATACGCCAAACATGATGCCTGAAACTGATTTCTTCGTGAAACGCGCATTGTCGATCAGTCCATTGATTCGGTCTATAACAAATAAGAAAGCATTAAGTTCAGGCGTTACTGAACATTTTATGCACTCGCAATTTGCAGAGATCAAACCGGAGCTTCCTCGGGTATTGGCAAATAGATTATTTCCGAATTTTAATAACATTTCTTACACATTAGTTGTTGTTGTAGCGGCATAAAACATTCCTGAAGTAATTTCGAGGAATCGTGTCGAAGATAATCCTTGACTGGATAAAAATCTGAGTCCATTCCGATTACTTAGACACGCCTGTCGTGCGAACGGTCTTAAATTTTGGTCGATAGATGCAGTATAAAACCAAGCAGAAGTTGGAAAATATTTATAATTTTACCCGATTTTACCAATTTTTTGCACAAGGTTTGTTGTCATAACAAAAGTATTCTCCACGAATTTCAATACATCACCCATATGCAGGGCCCACATATTTGGTGCCCCGTTCCTTGAAAAGTTGTAGTCTCATTCCTAATTTCATTTCATTTTTTTGTGCCTATGACGAAGTACCTTGAGAGCATTCATTGTGATAAGTTGATTGTGATAAGTTGATTGTTGTTTGATTTGTATACTATAAAGTGAAGCCTTGAAATACAACGCAGAATAACTCTTGCCAACAGGTGCTACTTTGAACTGAAATCTACAAAGACCAAACTCTATAAGTCCCTCATCTTTCCCGTCCAGCTATATGGTGCGAAGGCATGAACAATGATATCATCTGATGAGTCGTCCTTAAGTGCTGTCTACGTCAATAAAGAATAAAAGGAAGAATGTGAACGAATCAGAAGGAATTCAGAAGTTTGTTATAAGGAAAATAGGCATCGTTGTCATCATGAGGTATAGGATTTCTAATAGAAGTCCACTTTAATGAAATTTGTAGCCCTTAAGTTCAAGGAATATATGCGGCAAGTTTCATTGCAATATCCTAATTTTTACTCAAGTTGACTTCGGAGACAGTACGTTAGAGGGACGAACGGACGGATAGATAGACATTCGATTTCCCAATTCATACCTTATCAACCTTAGCGCAGAGTAAGTTAAGTCTAGAAGATGCTTTTATCTAGAAGCGTGTCCAAAAATAGTAACTCATTTAGTTGTTCTTCCTTTTTTCTTAAGAGTTATGTTTGAAACTTTCAAACACATTCTATGGCTTCATTTTTTCACTGCTGGAAGAGCAAATAATACCTAAATATAACGGTAAACAATTATAAATTGACTCGTTCCACTGTTTTTTTTTTTTTTTTTTGTTTTTGACGATGGCAAATGGTCTTCTTGTTGACGTTCATTTATTAATGTGCGTTCTTAGCGTATCGGCAGAAAAATAAACAGAACCATTTATTCATAGCTTAACAATGAATAACCAGTATATATATAAGTATCTATATACATATATATGTATATGTACATATAAATGTCGTTAGGCAGTGCGGGTGGCAAAAGCAAACGGCTATGTGACGCATTCGAGCCATAAAAACAAAATAAATTACACAAAGCGTTGCCTTGGCGGGGGTGGCAGGGGGAAATGGCGTTATTGTTATCACATTTTGCCTTATGAATTTTTTAAACGAACAAATTGTCTGTATGTGTGTCTGTTTGCATTTTGCCGCCGCATTAAATATGCAACGGAAAACAGGACGCACAGTGTTCTGTGGATTTGTGGACAAACAAACGCACGTAAATTAGAATTTTGGAAAACAACGAAGAAGACAAAATACACGAAGACTTCTTCTGTCGGCGTGTAAACATTAAATATTTTGAAAATATCTTAATTCCTCTGACATGATTTTGACCATCTGTCATGACAAGCGCCGCACAAATCCTAAATCTCAGACAATCAGAGGTTGCACGTGTTGTGGCCGCTAGATAAATGTCCGCAGGCTGCACAAACATACACTCAAACACCCACACATGTATGTGTGCGCACCGGGAGCTCTTAATAAGAGTGCAAATATGAGGTTGAATTAAGCTGCCAAAGCCGAATGTTTACCTGTGGCAAACAAATGCGGCACAACAGTGACAAGCAAAACAATTCACACTCACAACAACAACAAAAATAATACAAGGCCGCGCGGCCTTGTGGCACTTATATACACAGATATACATAGATGTATGTATGTATGTGCGCATAAGTAGGGGTGAGTGTCTATCTCTCCAAATGTACTCACCCCTCCATATTTACTAGTTTTATGAGCAATTATTCTTTTGTATTACTGCATTGTTGCTGTTTTCTGTTTTTTATGTTGTTGTTGTTATACTTTCGGCCAATCGAATCGAATTCGACAATTAGGTTTTATTTATTTATTAGCTACATGACAGCTGCTTCACCCCAAACGCCGCTAAACACACGCACGCACATTTAGTTGGCGATTTAGTTGCTGTCGCTGTACGACCTTTTTCGCTGCCTCACTTCATTAAGCGTTTTTTGCGCCGCAGCGGGTTGCTTTTGGCTTTTAGACACTAACAAATATTAATGATACGCAATTTATAGTATGAGCGCTTGACGTGTGCACACACTTGGCGGGTCATTGCACGAGCACGCTACACTCGGTCGAGCGCATGCGAGACGTGACAGCTTGCGATTAAAGGCTTAATACTTTCTCCATAGCTGAAAACAATATAAAAAAATGTTAGAAGTATTATCTGATTGATTGGCGTGACAGTTGGATCGAAGAAAGGGGTTTAGAAACGAAGAACGAGGGGTTTAACTCAGATTAAGCGGATGTCTAATGAGTAAAATAACTAATTTTGTAAGTTTTTCGAAATTTTGCGCGTACTTAATGCCGCAAGATTGTACCTTAAATATCCTCTATTATATATATTTATAGAACAATAATTGGTCTCATAAATAAGACATTGGTATCTAGTGGCCAAACCTTAGTAAATATTTAGAAATAATGTAATCAATATCAGAGACTCACATGAAATTTTCATAAAAATAATAAAGTAAGCGCTTATATTCACTTACAAGTCAGAAAACCTACATTTATTATGATTTTCTTTTAAGGTTCATTTTGTAAAAAAAAATTAAGGAGGCACTGGAAGAAGAATCGAGGTGGCCTAACTGCACCTATGACTACTCCTCTTAGCGACTATGGATATCAAATCGATCTCCGGGAAGGCCTCTTTTTCGGCATCAGGGGTTATTACAGTATATTTAAGAATATACACAGAAAAATTCATATCGTTCAGGTGTATATTTTCGAAGTTACACTTAGAATTAAAAAAGCGTTTCAGAGTGCTTGGTTGTACATTCAAAAGTTTATACGCATTTCTGAACAACATAACTCGAACTAAACCGATTAGATTTCAAATTTTAACACGAGCATCTATCTTAAATATATTTGTTAGTAATTAATCGACTTTTTTTTCTCACCGATAAATATTTTTTTTATATAAAAAATTTAAGATTGAATTTTTGGTCAAAAATCAATTTTTTTATGTATTTAATATTTTGTGGAAAAATTTATTTTTCTTATCCCTTCGACCAATGAATAGATTTAACATTACTTTAACGAAATCTGCTTGGTTTTTTAATTTCAGAGGATCCAATTCAGAGATATTATGGTCACCGCAAAACATCTTCTTTGAGAGGAGCTTCCGGGAGTTGCAGTTTTTTTCCAAATACAATTTTTACTAATATTAAGTTTTAAAATTTAGTCAAAAGATATCATTATATGTTTGGATCAATAAATTTAAAAGTTTTCTCAGAAAAAAATTTGAAAAATTGGTGTTTTTGCCTTCTTACTGTAAACAACCCCTTAAAGTTATCTGAGATCGAAAAACAAACAATTTGTTAATATAAAAATGAGCATACTTGTACTATTAGAAGAAAGGACTAGAAAAAATTTTAATTTTTTACAAAATGTAAAAGTTGTTTTTGCTTAAAAAATGTCTTGAAAATTCGACATTGAGGGATCTGTAGTTAACAATAGGGCTCAAAGTTACAAAGAATGCTGCTAAAGTTTAGATAACTTATTTATCATATAGTTTTAAAGAAATAAGCATTTTTAATAAAATTCAAATCGACGCGTTATGACACTAAAATTAATACGACAGAGCACAAAGTATTGCATATAAGACTGATACATTTTATCCGAACTAAGAGCGGAGTGTTTCTCATCACAGAAAAAAATGTATGTTATCTGTTTCGAACTCTCAATATTTTTAGTACGTATATAAGTAAACGACAACGCGGTGTATTATTTTATTAGAATTCTAGTTGAAAATCTGTGATGCACATCAAAAATAAAACGTATCGTCTCGCTTGTAAGTAGACTCCTGAAAAGTTTCGGAATATTTCGGGTATTTTCAGACAATTGCAGCCGTCTTCGCTAGAGACAAAAACAAAGTAAGCAACACAAAGCAAATGATCCGAGCATAAGTAGAGTATATTTGTAGAAATTTTTACTGCTGGTGCTAGTTTCTACTTAAGCTTTATTTAAATAGTCAATAGCACTACTATAAAAATCTGAGGGAAAACTTGCGAATACTGTGCTAAGTGGCCTGTGGGGTATTTAAGGTGCCCTTATTATTCCTTACGAATTTGAGTTCAAAATTTTTTCATCACATCCAGCTGTTTTTCTCATTTCAGTGAATGATGATGTTTCAACCACTACACTCCTTGACTACAACACTAAAAATTGTAGATTTTAGTAAATTTCTACGATCATTCTTTTCAGATTTTTATGATGTTTTTTGAGTTTTATAATCAAAATACCTTAATGCTCAATAAGAATCGTCAATTTTCTCAAAACTTTAACAAAAAATTAAATATCATCACGCTTGAAAAGAAATGTCAATAGCCATAGCTCAAAAAGTGTTTAGCAAGCGGACAGACAAATAGACATGACTATATGGGAACTGCTCGTCTCGCTGGTCATTTATTTATTATATAGTATATCTTAAATCATAAGATCTTCGATGTTAGCTACAAACTTCGTGGCAATCTTAATATACCCCACTTAGGGTACAACCAAACAAAAAAAAAATCAAATGATTCTTAAATATTTCCCTCCTAGTAACCCTCACAAAAACTTAGCGCCAATACATGTATAGCCTTATTGCCACTGCAGAATTTAATAGCATGCAGCTGTATTCATATGGCTGACACTTAACTTACATAACTTGTAACAACGGTAGCGCCGCGGACCTAACCTAATAGCTGATAACACGCACGCCTTGTATGCTTGTCACATGCCTGCCTTTGTTGTTATTAGTTTGTCGACAAACACACACACGCATACATATACAAATACAATTGCAGGAAAATGCTTGATTTTAGTGTCCTACTGTTAGCGTCTGGCTGCGACCCTGCGGCGTGTGGCGTTTGACGGGGACTGCGAGCGTAGAAATTAAGTGCGTACATATGTTGCTGACACATTTGTTATTTTTGTTATTGTTGCTTTTTGCTGTTTCGCCATACGCGTGTGTGTGTGTGCCACACATACATGTGTAATTGCTGCAGTTGTCGCTTCTGCTTTTGCCCGTGTACCGTTACAAAAACATGCTTGTGTAATTGTTGCTGTTAAGATGCTTGTTGTTATTGTTGTTGTGTGCGTTTACTTGTTGTTGACATAAAGTATTTCCTTATTTGCACTTTTTCCTTTTTTTCACTTCTCGCAACTCTCAAGCCATCCTGCTGTCTCCATGTGCACTGGTGTGCGTGTGTATGTGTGTCTATGTCTTTCTCTAGAAATTCTCTCTTTCATTCGACATTCTGTTATCATTGTCGTTCTAATCGCAAATTCATTGCACAGAATTTATTTAGCACTACACAAAAAGCAGCTCAGGCCGGCTCTACGCAGCTCAGCTCAGCTAAGTCCGGCTCACCCTCGCACCACGCCGCCTTTGGCGTGGCAACAAACACAAGCGGCTGCCTTATAAGTGTCCACATGTGTTACTCTGTGTATGCGCGCGTGTGTGTGTGTATGTGGCATATTGGCACTGACGATTCTGCGCTAATCTGGCTTTGTTGCTGTTGCGTTGCCTACCCGACGTGATGAAGCGCCAACAACCCCCCGCCGGAAATGTACGCGCCTCAGCCGGCAATGTCACATGGTCGCAATTGTGGCTTAATGAAGCGTGTGCTGCCAGGCCTGCACCCCACAAGCTAGCAATATGCTATAGGGTATTTGTTTTTGTTGTTGTTTTTCAGTTTGTTGTTGTTGTTGGCTTTTATATTTGTTGGTGATTTTTGTTTTTGTTGTTGTTGATTTTTTTTTTTTTTTTTTTTTTTTTTTTTGTTGGTTTTTATTATGTAGTTGTTGTTATTTTTTTTTATTTAACCCACATCCACAGCGTGTTTCAAGTGTGCAACTGAGATTTGAGACGCTGTTTATTTGAGTCGATTGCTTTCTCTATCTATTTGCCACTCTGCAACGACGCATATGTGTACGTGAGCGCAATACTTGGAATGTACATATGTATGTGAGTGTGTGAAACTGTGATTTAATTTTAAATGCCAACAGCTTGCCCCGCTAAAAATCGCGTTCTCCACACCCATACACGCACAACCACACTTTCATATGTATGTATGTGTGGAAAGTTACTTTACAACTGTTTCGTCGCTGCCATTTCTATTTTCTCATTACATTATTCTGACATTTGCACGGTTGTTTTTCTATGTCTTTAAATCCCTTCCGCATTGATTGATAAAGCACTTTATGGCGCATTAGCACGACATTGATATAGTGTTTGTCACGGCGCAGCGACGACAATGCTTTTAAAACTACAGTTATGCCGTGCATTAAGTGAGCGGAGGGGAGGGGTGCGGCATAAGGGCTTACGCGTATTATTGCATTTTGAAGGATTCTGACAGTTAGCGCTTAATCAAGCTAAGTAGTTGAGGAAACAACTTTGATACATTTCATTGAATTTTCACTTATTTCTATGGTAATGGAGTCTTTGGGTGCAAGGGAAAGTATTGCGACATTGAGGTTTATTTTAACTTAAGCTGCCAAGGTATTCTTCAACATCTAATTTAAATTATTTATCGTATAGGTATTCCTTAAATTTCTAATATGCATATATACTTAAGTTATCGGCTTCCGAGTGAACAAGATTCATTTTAAAATTCAACGACGAAGCATAGTCACAACATTTTGTTATAAGATACTCGACCAACTTTCAATCGCTTTTACCATGCGCTCAAATCTGAATCGGACTGTTTCATTTAAAAAAAAGAACTGGAGGAAACCGAATCGATGAAATTTTTTGTGTAGGTCTTGACGTCACCGAAAACTTGCCTCATCAAGTCGTCTTACCAACTATGCTAATGCAAAGAGCATAACATCAAAATTGTGAGCTTTAAATTCCCCGGAATGGCATAAAGGACATCTCAAATGTTCAATATAGAATACTACTTGGTCGTTTTGCGGCGTCTACATGTAGAAATTCGTCGTAAACGACCAGAGTTGCGGACAGAAAATTCACCACCACAAACGCTGTCTCATTTTAGTATTATTGTGGCTGACTTTTTGGCCAATAACGAAACAAAAGTCAGCACTTAGCCACGTTATTTGCCATGCTTGGCCCTAAGTGATTTTTTTCTGTATTTCATTGAAGCCAAGGAAGCCCATCCCAGCCGAGGAATGAACAAGTTTATGAAAAATTAGATTAAACAATGAAATGCTTATGTTGGATCTGAAGGAGTCTATTTTGAAGACGACATTAAAGATTTGTGAATGTTGAAACATTATAACAAGTAACATTCAAGAACAACGCGAGAGATACTATAGCCCTTCTACGAAACTTGTAAAACTACAAAAGATTAAGAACTTTCTTGACTTTCATTTCAGTTACCAAACTCGTTTCTGAGCCGGAACCGCCGATATCGGGCCACTTTAACACATATGTAGCTGACATTCATACAGCTGAACGAGAATCAAATGCTTGAATGGAGTACGTTTTCATTTGACTAGATATACTACTATTACCAAAAAATATTAAGCCTTTGTTCATAATTTTAAAATTCTTAATTTCTTCCTCAAAATCTAAGTCGTTCTTCAAAGTAATTCCACTTGCCAGCGTTTTTTCCAATCCTCAAAACAGTTTAATGTCTTCAATTGACTCAACACGGTTTCCACGGAGCCAAATCAGGCGAATACGGTGGTTGCGGTATCATATTAGTTGAAACTTTGACCAAAAACCTTGCGAAAAATCAATGCAGTATCGTGGTTTCGGCACACATTTGTCACGTTATTCGGCCGATTGATCGTCTGTTCCCGAGTCGTAGAAATAGATCAAAGACTCGTTGCCAGAAATAATACGTTTGATGACACCTTTGTAGTCGGAAAACACGACTTTAACGCGACGCTATTCTTCGAAAAAGATGAGCGATTTTGGAATCAAGCGTACTTTCACTTTTCCTAGGCCAAAATGTTCTTACAAAAAGGTAAAATTGCTAACTGTTAATCAACGATTCTTAACCACCATTTTTTTTATTATATTTACGTGTTAACCATCAGTTGACGTTTATGGCTGTCCTGGATGTGGTTCCTTATCAACGGTTCCATATCAACGCGTTCAATCAAAAACAATTGCCCTCGACAAACAATTATCATTCATCTTAACCGTTAAACAGTTTAGATATCGAAATAGCTATATAATAAATATGAATCCAAGTCACATTCAGGAGAAGTTACTTTAAGAGGGTATTCTACTCTAGAAATCAAATTTTGGGCAGTTTTTTGAATTTTATTTAAAAAAAACAAACCAAAAATATTTTTACTATCCATTTTTTTAATAGAGTTTTTACTGATATCTTCAGAATACAGAAAAACAATTTTACAAAAAAGTATTAAAAATTAAAATAATTAGAGGGTGGGGGAGAGACAGGTGTAAAAAAAAATGGCGCATACTGGTGACATTGATCCTGACTCTCCTAGTGGTCTGAAAAAAAATCAAAAGAAATTCTTAATCAGTAAGGATGCTGTTATAGTCCGGGAACACGAAAAAAAATTGTTTTGAAAAATGGCGACTGCCTGAAAATAAAAATAATTTTTTACGCTTTTTTATGAAATTCCTGAATTTTTTTAAAATATTAAAAACAAAAATTTTGACACGGTGCTGGTAAATCAAGTAAATCGATTGTACAGAACTTGAGATAATGCCGGTACCGTGTGGAAAAAAGTAGTTTCGAGAAAAACGCGTTTAAAATTTAGGAGACAATTCTAGTGAACACAAAATCGGCTGTATCTCCGAAAATAAGTCGAATTTTGAAAAATCCTTCCAAGGTCATATTTTTGAAAGTCTAAACTTTAAATATATGAAAAAAAATCGAATTTTTAAAATTCTAGAGTAGAATACCCCCTTAAGTCCGTTCTGAACTCATTGGTGAGTTTGTAAGGCTAAGTCCACCTTTATATGCTTTTTTAGGCAAGAGCCAAATTTCAGAAAAACTAATAGTCGTACAGGTTTTATGTCTCTTTCTGGCCTTCTCTGAAATAATTTTTATGTCAAAAGGCCTTTGAGCACTTAAACCTCTAGCTATCAGTAATTGACGAATCCTAGTGTAGAAAGACTCCTTCTACTTAATGTTCCATTTCGAACGAGACTTTAATCACAAAATCGCGAAACTTTCGTCAGGCATTTGGGTAAAAAGATTCCACTCTTTTGAGCGAATTAAGTTGGCAGTAAACGAGAGAGGAAGAGAGAGAGAGAGAGTGTGTGTGAGTAGTAAAATCAGTACACAAACAAACATTACGCACTTAACTGCGAGGGTCGCCTCTCTAATGTGATTTCAAAAAGTGAAATATAATTGAGTGAATAAGTAAACTGTTTCATTGTCTTTGATTGCGTTACCGGTACGCATGCTTTTGCGAAAATTCTATTATGGCAATATAAAAGCAGATTTTCTTAGAAATTGCCATCATTCAACTATTAAAAATCATTTGCATACTTGGGAGAGGGGGTGCAGCACTGGTGAATATATTTACAAGAAATTTCTGACTTTCAATTACACTGTGCTACCAGCAAAATTCCAACGCTGGCAAACCGCAAACAAGCAGAAGTCAGCAACTCATCTAAAATGTCAATGCGGCAACGTTGTTATTGTTTTTCTTTATTGCTTTTGTGGTTGATGAAGACAGGAAGCACCAGCGCCTGCCATACGCCATTAGCGGAAATATCAGATTTTTTAATTTACATAAAACCATAGAAATTTTTCTATGAATTTCTATAAAAAGCACTGTTTCAAGTGGCAGAGTACAGGGCGGGCGCTCTGTGGGGGTATCAGGGCGCTGAATGTGCGCGCAATGGAGTCAAGCGAAATTATTGGCTTGGCTTCCAAACGGCAAGTGGTGGTGAAATGGAGCGCCAACAGAGTGAAAAGCAGCGCACAGAAACAAAAATAAAAAATGCTTACAAATATTGTTCAAGAAAAAGGCAACTTAATGAAAATTGATGCCGCCGCGCACAAGGCACCAGCAACTCACGCCGCACAGCAACAAAACAAGAGGAAATTAAGAAAAAGTATAGAAATATGGAAAACAAAGTCAGAAAGTACCGAAAAAAGGACCCTAAGAGATTTTCAAAGTTAAACGAAGAGTCGCCGGGGACAATAGCAGCAACAAATGCGAAAAACAACAGTGTTAAGTTGAGCGAACTCGCGAGTCTCATGGGTGCGCGCCGTATCAGCGCCGGAGTTGTGGCTTACAAAGCGCGCGAAAGAAATGTGACGCAAGCGACCAAGTAAGCGAGAAGCCGAGGAGTCGGAGGCTGTAGCCACGCGTACTTTGACGGCACAACTTTTTCAAAAGACGCATAAAAATTATGACTTTCCAATGCAAATACAGCGCGTACTACACAAATACGTCGGCAAGTCAAGTTTGTCAGCAGCGGGCAGGACTGCGTCGAAGCGAGCGCAGTCTTTGGTGGAGCGGCAAGGCGGCAGTGACTACCTCCATCATGAAATCTTCCAAAACTCCTAACTCACCACACACAGTTATGGCTGTTTGGAGACGCTTGACGTTGTTGCTGCCATTGCTGGTGACTGCTTTGCGGCAATACATAATGTGAAAAGTTTTCACGGAATTTTTTTGAGTGACAACATTTTTTTCATATTTTTCCAAAAAACACCAAAACCGAAAAAACTCCTCTTTCATCATTTTACGACAGCATTAATTTACTTCCACCCCACGAATTTACCATCCACTCCACAAATGACTACTTCCCACCGCCGATGGTTTTCCAGCTGGCGCTTCATCAATTGCAGGAAAATGATTTCCATCAGCTTTCGCTGCCAATTTATACTTACAGTTATGAGCTGTTGTTGTAGCTGTTGATGATGCCGCCGTCTGTGAACGACACAGCTGCGTGCGCGTCATAACGGTACTGTTGTGTCCACGTTAAAGAGTCAATATACTACGCAAGTCCATCATGAACCGGCCGGCAACAGGAGTGATGTACAAATATTTGCCCTCCAATGAAAATTCTGCCACTTTGCCATATTACTGGGCATTCGAAGTATAAAAAAAGTGGTTTTTACATATACATAAATTGCATTTCAAAGGCAAACACACTTGTCGCTGGCTCTCTGGAGGAAAATAATCATATTTTTTTATGTAGCGAAAGGACGGGGCTAGCGAGTGGCCATCGCACATTGATTGACGTGAATTAGAGCAGTTTTTTAGTGCGCCGACCTTGGAGTGGAAAATGGGGATTCCACCTTGAGTATTCGGTTCGACTGAATATAAAGTTTGAGAGCCGAATAGAATTTTGGCAGGTAATGTTTTACGGCTGATCTCAAGCGAAGACCGCACTTGGACTGATTATAATCTCACGAAGCCATAAAAATAATTCCAGTAATTCGATTGTAAGTGTCGACAAAGCGCCTCAGAACCCATAACATTTTTCATATTTCAATATACTATATGCGCGATGTCTAAACATGTTGGATCGAAGGTCCAAGGTGTTTCACCCTTAATCTTGCTAAGATGTGGCCTTTACGAAAAGCTTAACCTTGCTGAGGGCGAAGAGCTCACGGGTTCTCATGCGATTGCTCTAGTATCGATAGTTGGTCCGCTGGAACGTGGTTACTTGCTGACAACAGCCTTAACCTACGGCACTCAGGAGCACAAATCAGCGCCGAAAATGCCAGGCATTGCGGAATGGACACACTAATCACCTTGGTAAGGTTCGGGGACCATTTAAACCCTTTGCCTTTGGTCCCGCACCCGGTTGCAATGCAACTCCACATTCAACCGACAATGTGTCAGTTCTTCCCGCATTCGGGTTTTACCACAACCACCCCGATACTTCCCGAGGGGCTAGTCCGCACGAGCAGATTGGAGCGAACTCCAAGAGCTCCTGCTACCCGTAGTACCAGGATAAATATAAATAAAAAATATTATATATTATATTGATTAAAAATATCTAAAGGTCCGTGTTCTGATTTGATCATGATGATGCATTGTCACAGCTACCTGCAGTAAAAATTTAACTTCCGCGAATTTTTAATGCTGTCTGAAAGCTCTGTTATAGCTTTTCGTTAAGTAACACGAATGCTAAACTGACTATAACGGTACTGTGTTCGTTTTCTGCGGATAAAATGAAAATTCTGCTTAAACGATTTTTAAGTAACTAAAAATTATGTCATAAAATTAATTGAAAAGTTGAAAAGCTTTGCAGCAACAATCGCCTGAGACGTGTGCATTACGCTCGCCATGCGCTTTCTACGCTTCGGAACGCGCTTGGGCGCCATACTTTTATTGCTTTTTAACTTAAATTAGCCACGCTCGGCCGCAAAGTGCACAAGTTCTAATCCCGACGCTGGTGAACTTTAATAGCAACTGGCTGACGCTGATTGCCATGCTCGTTTTTTTTCATTGTAATACGTGTACATACTTTTGTTGTTGTTATTATTGTGAGTAAAAGTGGCCGACACAAACTTCCGCCCACATCAGTTTAGCGTGCCTTTGCCCCTAAGCGTCTTCATAAATGTTTCGCATTACTAGTGCAGTACAAACACAAAACATAGCTGTATAAACACTTTTCGCATAAAGAGATTAACGCTAGATCTACTCATAAAACTAGTGTTCCTTTCATTGTTTTAGTAACAAAAAATAGTATAACTTTTAGAGAAGTTGAAGGATATTTTTCAGAATTTTTTTTTTTTACTTTGATGGCCTTGTAATGTGTGATGTGTACTCGTTTCCAGAGTACGCTTAAACGGTATAATCTTGACAAAAAGGAGCGTTTCCGAAGATTAAATTACTATTTTCTAAAAACGAGAGTAAATATAGAGAGAATTTGCTTTCGAAGGATTAGTTGCGGATACGGGAAACGAAAGCTCATGAGCTTAGTGCACATTTGTTGTGAATGCTGAAATTTTGTTCATAAGAGAGTTGAAACGCACAACTAGTGCCTTGTTTCCCCAATAACCTCAGTAAAGCAGAAAAGTAACCTAGAAATATAGACCTTCAAACAAGCTGCGAGAAGAAAAAAATATATTGGATCATTTACGAAGCGATACATATAACATAATCGACTATCTTTACCATAAACTACCATATTTAGAGGGATTGTCCGGAAAGTAACAGGACTGATTTTCTTCCGCCGTGACTGTACTTTGGAGCCTGCGTGCACCAATTGGATTCGGTAGAGGGCGTTACTAGCTAACGAACGAGCGGCTCGTGGTCGCTGATGAATGAGCAAATCTAAAGTAAAAACGATGCTTATTGTCTTTTTTGATAACAAAGGCATCATCCACCATAAATTTGTTCCGCCTGGATAAACCGTCAACGCCAAGCTTTACGTGGAAATCCTTAAGAGACTCAAATTAAGGCCCGGCTCACACCGTCATTCTTTTGAACAGCTACCTAACAAAGGCCGGCATCTCAATGCTTCCGCAGTCGCCCTACAGATGTGGCCCCTGGGCTTTTTTGTTTCTTTGCCTGAAAATGCGGATGAAAGGCAAGCATTTAGATACGACAGAGAGGATCCAATCATACAGCGTGCACCTCTGCTCTCATGGCTATTCCGGAGCATCCCTTCCGTGACGCCTTCAATGCTTGGAAACCGCGCTAGCAGCGATGCATCGACGCAGAAAGAGCCTAATTTGAAAGTTTTTAAAGAATTGTAACGATTGGTTCAATACATTTTTTTAAATTGACATAGTCCTATTACTTTACGGACAAACACCGTATAAGTTCAGTTGGAAGTCTAACCTTAATGAGGGAAATAAGCTCACTGGATCTCTTGCGATCAATCTTGAGCCAAAAGGATCTTTGGAAAGCGCATGAACTGATTATAGCCCAATGCTGTCCAAGGTCTCGCGAAACCCAGCTATCCAGTAATAGAGCACACAAGGATATGGGAGCACCGATCGATTCCTATAATACTGATAGCGGTTCTAGGGTACTTTTTCTTTCCAACTTATCAGCTATACAGTTACCTGCGATCCTATTGTGGCCTGGCAGCCATACTAGTCTTATCACAAAGTGACTCGATGCTACTGATAACGAGGTTAGGCATTCCCTACCCAGCACTGAACGCTTGGTGAAAGATTTTAAAGCTATTATGTCGCACTACTATCAGAGTGGATAGTCCCTTCTCTGAAGTCGGCTGCACGCCGGTACATTAAATCTACCGCCACCTTAATGGCAGCTACCTTTGCTTAAAAAACTCTACAATAGTCAAGAAGTATCTTCTGGATCTTTAATTAAACCAAATTAAAGCAGATACCAAGTATTTACAGTTGACTCACTTAAATTTAGTTTTTTTACCGTTACATCGTTATCTAAACCTTAACCATTTTAATCGCTGTTTCTCTATGTTTTCAGGTTTTTAGTTTACCTTAAGCCACAGCCATCAAACAAATCCAAATTGGAATGAAAGGAAATGCTTTTAATGCTCGGCTAAGAAGAGCAAAACCATGGCAAACGAGACTTAGGGGAAAATCCTTAAATTTATGCATATTTGTGAGGAATAACACCTGTGTCAAACCGCAAACCGCTCGCTGCTCGGCGCTCGCTACTCGTAACTAGCGCTAAACGCTCACCCTATCAGCTTTGCAGCTCGGCAGCTCGCTTCTAGTTGTAAGCTGACCACCTTGATGTCGGAATGAAGGCGTCAAACAGCTTGATTTATGTATGAATATGTGTGAGTAGGAGTGTGTATTTTACGGATGTATATGCATGACTGTATATGTATGAATGTGTGCGCATATATCACAGAAATCATCAGCAACATCATTTGATCATCTGCTCCAACATGGTTGCACCACACTTCGCTCTTCCGCTAACGCATGCACTGAACCACACGCATATATATATGCAGCCACATAAATTATATGCATACAAACACACACATACATACATACATACATACAGTACATACATTTTAACCGAATTTCTTTTGATTACAGAGGTTTGGCATAACACTAACCGCTCTCACCTGCTCGCCAACAACCAAACGAGCTACTCTGCATATCCACCGCTCTGCACAACTCTACATAATTGTAGAAAATAAGTTAATCCTCGCTTGTCATGTCAAGGACGCTGATGTGGAAGGGGTATTTGGGTGTTGTGGGTGTGGGCGTTGTAGTCCCGTTCATTGTGTGGCACACATTCGCCATGGAAGAAAGTAGCTAACTACGAATACCACAAGTTGCGGGTTTTCTCTATGAAGTTCGTCATTTCTACCTTTACTTTTTGCGCTACGCTTCACTCTTGGCTAGGTTCTTACGGTTCTTCGTTATCCTGTCGAAAGATAAACGTTTCAAAACATTCGTGTATATTTGCTCGTGCCACACAAACGCTCGTCCTGCGGGCAATGGCACTTACCAAACCGAACAACGGATAATATACAGTTAGCATGATTACGAGTACGTATATGTGTATGTGAGTGTGTAATTGGATAGCCATGAGCGAGTGTTGAGATTTGCTTGGCAGTGGCAGCTGCTAAAGAGGATACTTGCTGGCGGGAGCACAAAGGGGCACATAGAAATGGTGATGGCAAGTGAGGGCGTTCTTATTGTAGCAGCAGAAAAATGCGTTGCCAGAGCGCTACAGCTGCTTCTATAATAAAGATTAACTTAAATTTTTCAGCAATGCGCATGTATATGTTGCATCATATACTCGCCACACAAAGCTAAAGCGTCTGCTCAGTGTCTTTGCCAATGTCAGCACATTTTAATTTTAAATTAAACTTGACAATACAACTGCCACCAAAGCAAATGGCAACACCTGGCTGATGTGCCACACACATATACACGTGCATGTACATACACGTGTATACATGTTGTTGCCTGCAGCAGCAAAATCGCCAAGCAAGCATCAAAAACCACAAAGAAAAAAGTGAAAATGCGTGATACATGAGTATGCGCCGTGAAGTATGCAATGTATTTGCTGCTTTGATGACATTGCAAAGATGTCGTTGCGCCGAGCGTGTACGTCGAGGTAGACTAGTGAGCTGAGCGAGGTCTGCAATGTTTGCCAGACGTAAGCTTGCGGCGCTTGTAGCTCTGTTAGTCACTTTTCTATCACCAATGTGTGTATGTATATAGTACATGAAACGCATTTGTATGCATATGTTTGTGCATGTCAATGTTAATATTAAAGCAGCATGCAACACACCGCTGCTTAAACATGCTGCAATGGTGAAGCGATGAGTGGTTGAGGGTCACCAACGCCACACCGGAAGGGTGAAATATGGCGCGTCCGGAAATTGGTGGTGCATTTAAATGTGTCACCGTTGTTAAGCGGTCAGTCGTACTTTAGTACAAAATTACGTACAAAGTGAAACAGGGAAAGCAGTCTGCATGTCTGCTGTGGTTCCTATAAAAATTCAGTTACAAATTTAGTGTAGAAATTTAAGAAATTATAAATTTCTGACGCAACTCGCGTTGAATGTATTCCGAATAGGTGATAATAAACAAAAAAAAAATTTAATAATTTATAAGCTTAAACGCAAATCAGTTAAATTATATTACTATTATCGAAAAAGGAACGCAAGAGACTAGGGAATATCAAGCGTGAGTGAGAACTCTGTCGTTATAGCAACGCCCCAAGAGTTCCTGAATGACGAGTGCGCCCAAATTTTAGATTTTGAAAGGGAAAATATTTTTCCCTTTATGTTTTACTCAGAAATATATACAAATGGCCAAAAAACATCTAATTTTTCGTATATTGATAGTTTTGTTAGTTCGTGGCTTGAAGGCAGAAATCGTGAAAACGAAGATGCAGCGCATTACTTGCCTCCACTCAAGCATGCATTGGTGTTTTTTCTTTCTCCCTCTTCTTTATTTTGCGTATTCTCGAAATATGTCAATTGCTTTTTCCTCCTCGAAAAAATGTGAGTTTGAGCTTGGAGAACGCACACACAGCTTTATGATTCTGATACTGTGACAGCCAATCACGCGAAATTTTTATTTAGTCGATTCCGTTCCGGTTTCCATTAATGTTAAGTATGAACCAATCTGGAAGACTAAACAATTCCCACAACAACCGATTCTATACACCGGAATCGATCGAGATTTTATCCCGCTAAGGGCCGATGTTTCGGAGATCTAACTCCATTTAGATCGGTAAG
This sequence comes from Bactrocera zonata, assembly GCA_037783105.1. Classification (NCBI taxonomy): domain Eukaryota; kingdom Metazoa; phylum Arthropoda; class Insecta; order Diptera; family Tephritidae; genus Bactrocera; species Bactrocera zonata. Next base: position 173,122 of record JBAWJQ010004619.1, on the reverse strand, counting down.
TCTTTGTTTAAGCTTGTCGTCACCGGAGCAACGCTTTGCAGCAGGGTTGCTCTGCATTCTCCTAACTCGTTCTGGCATTGAGTCCAATCTGAGCCCGCAGAAATCCTTCTGCTGCGTTTCCAAATGATCTTGTAGCGGCAGAAAAAAAGATTCTTGAAGTAATTTCGAGAATGGTGCCGACTTAACAGTACTTGAGCGGATAAAATTCTAGGTCCGATCCGGCTATTTAGAGCCGACTGTCGTGGGAATGAACACCAATTCTGGCATTTATCCATAATACTATGTAATAGAAGTCGTGTGGTCTGAACGTAACTTAAGCAAGAAAGACATTTCAAGGCTACTTTAGAATCATACAATATTTTCAAAACAAAATAGAAATTCGAATATTTTTTTTTTGGAACAATGGGTACCTTGAAAACTGAGCTACGAATGCACAGGAAGAAGTGATCTAAGCTAAGCGTGACAATTTTATGACCTAAAAATTAAAAACTATGGATATGCGGCAATCTTTTAAAATCTTTAAAATCTCATTTTTTACTTAATTTTTCCTCATTCAGCTTTAAGATATTAAAGCATTATTCAGTCTTAAATCAAAACGCTTGTATGAGCATTCCTGCAAATTACAATAGAAAAACTTTTCGAACAATTCAACGCACTTCCAGTTTCCCGCACACTCCTCACATAGTTGCGAACAAGGTCAGCTGTTAGCAGAAGCTTATACCAATAGAGAAAGGATGTAAATCGCTTGTCAATTCAATTTTCCAAACATGAAACTGATTTATTTCAAGTTGAAACCGACTGCGGATTAAAAAGCATAAAAATAGAAAACGGCAAAGAAAGCAACAAAGGCAATACGATGCCTGCACTTGAACGGCTTTTGTGCAAACTTTTCAGCGCTGGACAACACACATGGCGCACACAAGCAGACGCACTGAGTGCAGAATAATGAAGACGACCTACAGGCATTCTCTCCGCATACTCGACGCTAGACAACTTTTTGTGCGATATCAAGTGCTCGTTGCTAATAACGGTATTTAATGGCATATATATACGATTATATATATGCTTCAGCAACGCACACCCACACTCACAAAAAATGCGCTACTAAATCCTTTTATAAATGGCGTACGTCAAATGCCGCCGCCGCACAGTGTTGCAAGTAGCAAGAAAATTGCTTGTAAGCATATACAAACACACACGCACATATGTACATAGAACTGTGAGATATTGTATAGACGTATTTTACACTTATTTTCACGCTTTCAAAGCTTAAGACAAATTTATTTTCACAAGTGCTTAGGTCGGCTGACTGCGATTGCCAGAGCTTTATGTGCAACACATTACTGAGCAACACAAAACCAGACGAAATTATATCACCACACACCCACATGTGCGCATTATACAACGGATAGGGAGAGCGAGGAGAAAGTGAAATTGTTGTGCAGGCGGACAAAAGGATGCCTGTTTTGTATAAAGAAATTGGAAAATATTTGCTTTCTACCATTCTTCAGGCATTTCAAGTGCTGTGCTACTGAATGATCACACACGGCGACAGGTTTCCACAAGGACCTGCTAGCATTGTGCCAGGCATCGCCGGTTGACCAACGGCTTGAGCGCACACATGTGCGTATTTTTTGGCCAGGCATTTTGTTGGAACCACAAGTAAACCGGCTAGAAAGTCACATGCGTAGCTACAACAACTCTCGGCACTTGTGCAGTTGAGCTGCTCATATCTGTATGTAGCATGTTTGTATGTGTATTTGTGTTCTGAAGTGCCTGTCCACTTGCTCACTTAATTGTGCGCCTTTTGTGAATGTCACTCTCTGGTGTTCTGTGGCAACAACGCCAGCTTTGGTTAAATTCAGTGCCAACTTTTGGTTTTGCCTCTCTTCCTAGTGGAAAAATTTTAATCCTCCCCAGAATCCAGACTTGTGTGGGTGCGAAGATTTTGATTTCACAACACCGAGACGAGGTGAAAACATTTTAGAATGGTTAGAGGCTGTTAGATAAATTTTGAAAACTAAACTTTTTTTGTAAATTTTATGAATGTGAGCTTCATCTCTGCTATCAATAAGTAAGTGTTTTTAGGCAGACCACCTGAAACTTATCACGATGTATGACATAGTAAGGTTAACGGTTAAGAGGAGAGAGGGAGTTTTCAATCAAGTCTTTGAATCAATCAGTTTCTTTATAGCTGTCGGTTTCTACCGACTTTTATAACCCAATAGTAAGGTACTTTGAGCAAATGATTGAGTTCCAGTGACTGGTAAAAGCCATAAGTAACCGAATCGAAGGCGGTTTCGCTAATAATATATTTTTACCGAAACATAATTTCTATGAAAATGACGTCTCATACAAATGTTTGTGTGAGATCTATAAGACATTATGAGAGCGTGACCCAACCATGTACATCACGCTAGAATAAGGATCTACGAACATTTTCACACATTGCTCTACATTGAAAAAACTAACTCAGGAGATCTGTAGGTAAGGTCAGCCTGAATATAGTCCTTTACAAGTCAATTCACACACAACTTCATTTGTACTCGATAGAAGGGACTCTCTAAAATTCATCTAAAATACTTTCACTGATTCCAATAAATACACTATACTCCTTTTGATAGGGTATTTAAAGATATTGAACTCATGTTATTAAAACAAATCCAACGAATGAACTTACGCTTACCTCAGAAAGTAGTCTATAGTACACTTATCAACCAGAAGCTAACATAACCTAAAAAGACTTAATCTAGTTTAATTTCTAGAATACTTTTTAAATAAAGGAACCATTTTCTATTAAGTTAATTTTTTTAACATTTCATACAATAAAGATCGTTAGACACCGATGAATTATTCATAACAAAGGTCCTAAAAAGAGTACTCGACAAATTATATAATTATTCTTAAAGTATCTTCTATTCCTATAACATCGTCTCAACCGAGTAGTATGCAGGTAATTTTTCGGCAATTGATTTAAAACAAAGTTCGAAATAAACGAAGTACTGTGTTTAGAAAATGAATTCAAAAAACTTCAACAAAAAATTGGAACTCGAGATTGCCTCATGTGAATCGCTCAACTAGTATCTCCGTTAAGGGGTTACATGGGTTTACAGGTTTCAAGAAATCGAATTTTCTACAGAATATTATCCTAAATTTTCAAGTTGATACCAGTAATAGCTTCGGAGATACAGCTTTGAGAACTTGTGTGCTCAAGGCTAACTAGGCTAAGTGCGTTTTTTTTTTCAAAGTGTGTTTTTGAAGTCAGCATGATTTCGCGAGAACTACTCAATCGATCTTCAAGATATTTTACACATGTCTTTCAATTACAATTCTTAAAGACTTGGAGGAAGAACTATTTGACAAAAAAATGTCGTGAAATTTACACTGCAATTTTCTTTTTTTTTTTGCTTTTGTAAAAATGTCAGCCAAAAATCCAAATTTCAGTTTTTTCGCCTTTCGTCCAAGTTCTAAGTTAAGGTTTTAACTAAAACACGTATTTTTCACTTTAGATGATCCTCTTAGGAATTATCCTGCTGGGTCGCAATGGGGAGTTTAAAAAATTTCAGAACTTTTTTGTTAAAAAGTAAACATTTTAATGAAATATTTCATCTTTTATATGAGAAAAAAATTTAAAGAAAGTCTGTTTTTACCGTGAAAGCGATTAATTCGAAACCAATACTGACTTAAAACAGATTTTCCAGTCAAAGATGCTCAGAGGGATAAGAAGTATACCATGGTACATTCGCTTTAAAAGAAGAAGGAAGTAGAGAACAGCAGAAGTATATACGAATTTAACTTCGGGAACTTTCAAATCCATTAGCTTATGCCTTATTACAACCCTCGAATCCAACGATCTTGGAAAAAGAGCTCTACCAGTATTCTTAAGAGCAGCAAATTATCAAAAAAAAGTCGAAGATTTTAAAAAAAGCGTACTTGAAAATCATCGTGTTGACAATAAAGAGGTAGTAGATGATCGCAGCACCTCTTAAAGATTGGCACAATCCTTTTGGTTAATGTTTTGGTTATAATTTGGGTATGGTTTGGGTATGATTGGGGTATTCAATGCTATATGTAGTCGTACCGAAATACAAAAATTTCTTGCAAGAACCAACTCTAGTAGAGGACGCGAAAGAGATGATTAACAACGTAGGACCCTACATTCATATAACGCAATGTGACAACATGCGGGTTCATAAATATATCGTCGAAACTGTTCAACAAGGTGTCTGCTCAAAAAGTGATAATAAATACTTCGATTTTTTGTCCTTGGTTTTCTTAATCAAGGTCAAATTTTGCACCCAGTAAAAGAATCAAACTGGTGTGCATTGCAATAAAAAATTTAAAACAGCTGAAACTCGAGTTAATCCATATTCGAAACAATATTTGACTTGAAAATTATATAAAAATGATATTTCATAAGTAAAATTTCACACATATTTTTGATGCTTGTCAACAACTTTGGCGCAAAACTTAGCACTTCAAAAATAAATGATGAAATATGGGTACGAAAAAACGAAGAGACTGCGGAGAAGTGAGCGTAAAATTGAAGCCAATAAACTCTTCCAATATTTTCCATAAAACACTAAAGCAATAAGAAAGTAAGCAATTCACCATATAGCTATGGAACGTGCAAAAAGAGGGCGAGCGGAGACGAAAAATATTTTCGACTCAATACATTTGAAATTTGGTACAGAAGATGGCAACGAACTTTCCTGGCGCGCTCCTGCACTGCTGGCGGCGCGTACTTAGTACTTGCGCACACACATTATTTTTACACTGCATATACATGTGTGCCTGTGTGTGTATACCAACGTATGAGTGGGTATGAGCGTTTGTGGCGCTTGCACAAAACAAATTTCGCTTATTTTTCATTTTTTCTTTCTTTTCTGTTTGAGTCCAAAGTGAGCTGATTTGGCTTGCGGCCACATTTCGCAGCCAAATGCGAAATTAGAGCAGTCACACAGACAGACGATTAGACAGGCTGGCAGACAGACAATTTTGTGGGAAAGTCTGCTAATAACCGATTTGTCGGCGAAGGAAAAGCGTAGAGCAACTCAAGTTAAATTTAATGGAAGAGAAAGCAAAACACACACACACGCTCATGCACACGTGATTAACTTACGCTCACACGTCTTTCGCATTCCACATAAACATACCACCAACAGCAACAACAACAACTATAACTCATAGCTGGACAATAATGAAGCGAAATGTGAGCGGTTAATTTGAGGTGAGCGTCACATGTTGCTAATAATTTCACAGTTCAATGGCTCGAATTTATTTTCGTTGGCACAACGCTATTGTTGTTGTTGTTGCCACCAACGTACAGCAGTGCATCAGCATTCTCATCATTTGTCCTTCGTCTGTGTCCTTTTTCGTGTGTTAATTGTGTGTTTTGGTTGAGTGAGGAGCCCAAGTGTGTGTGTGTGTGTTCGTGCCTGTGTGGGTGTGCGTATGCGCGAGTGTGCGTAAGCATGTTCAACCTGCATGCGAAAACCGAAAGATAATTACTTAGTTTAAAGCTTTTAATAAGCTTAACGCAAATGCGGCGACAGACCGACACAAACACATAGCAACACTAAGGTGCCCCATAAGTGTTCAAACACATACACTTGGACATACAAACAGTGTTACGTAACACTTTCCAGCTCCCAGTAGTAAATCGGTGTAAGGGTTAATTATTGCCTGAGTGCCACAATTTTGAGTCGAAATTCCAAACAAAATTTTGGGCGTTCTTGTAACGGTAATAAGCACTTAAGTGGAAGCACCCTTTTATATAACTGGAAAAGTACAGTACAATGATTAATTTCTTGAGTATCTCGAAAAAAATATTAGTAGGAAAAAAAAATTAACTTTTAAATGTTACGCTAAGAATTTCATATAACAAGATTTCGAAAAATTTCAAATTTATTTAAACGGAAATAGTTTCCCAGACAAGATAAATCAATATAAATCAAAGAAATATCAGCGAAGCTTAGGATAGGAGTAGCGTCAATCAAGTAAGTACCAAGTCTGCAGCAAAAATAAGGCAATGAAAAAACGTTAACACACCTTCTTCAGTAGATAAAAAGTTCAAACTGATCTTCATTATTTACCTAAGCATATCCAATTCATTGATCCTGGAAACACCGCGTACCCGGCCTTACAATGCCAAGTATTGTCATGGCATTGCGCGCTCACTTTTGTTCGCTGGGTCGTCTATAAAGCTTTAAGGTGTGTTGCACGTGGGCGTGAATTTGTTTTTGCTAAGTGAATGCTTGTGAATGAATAAATGGTGCTTGTGTGAAACGCCCAAGCCACTAATTGATATATGCCAGCTACCTAATTAGCTTGTCGACTAGATGCTGAAGTAGCTGACTGGCAAATTATGTGCGTATGTGAGTACTTTCCGTCGAGTATTCTAATTGTAAATTAGTGATACTAAATGTATACTTATAATGTGGCAAAGTGTTGGCATACTCAACTTTTTTCACCATTTGTATATTAGGGTGATTCAAAAAAAATTTTTTTTTTTTTTCGATTGGTACTCAGAAAACTCTAAGAAAGCCTCTCCAAATATGAGTTTTTAATTGTAACGGGAAGGTCCTCCTATCTACAGTGTTCTATTTTTTCTTATTATCAGCTAGAAAAATTTATATCTCACTTCCAACTACTTGAAAAAATATCTTGTTCCTTAGATTTTGTACGAAATTGAATGCTCTACAACAAAGGTCGCCACAATTTTTTCGTAAACCCAACCATTTAAAAGATATTAACAGTTGAATTTTGATTATTTTTGGGGACATTTTCTTATTTCTTTTGAATTTTATAACTCAATGAAAAAAATTATTACGAATGATGAAACTCATAGGTTTTTGGAGAGGCTTTCTTAGAGGTACCTAGGAAAAATTTTTTTTTATCCACCTTAATATGCATTGTTGTTTGACGATGAATATCTCGTAAACGCTTAACTTAATCGAAAAATCATAGTAGACCATTTTTATAGAGCAGTAAATTTCCTACAAAACTATGAGTTTCATCATTCAAAATTATATTCTTTCATTGAGTTATAAAATTAATAAGAAATAAAGAATTTTTCCAAAAATAATCAAACTTTAACTGTTAATACCTTTTAAACGGTTGGGTCTACGAAAAAATCATAGGAGACCTTTATTGTAGAACATTAAATTTCTTACAAAATCTAAGGAACAAGACATTTTTTCAAGTAGTTGGAAGCGAGATATAAATTTTTCTAGCTGATAATAAGAAAAAATAGAACACTGTATGTGGGAGGACCTTCCCGTTGCAATTAAAAACTCATATTTGGAGAGGCTTTCTTAGAGGTGTCTAGGAACCTATTTTTCCGAGTACTAATCGAAAATTTTTTTTTTTAATCACCCTAATGTATACAAAGTATTTATTAAATTTAAAAAAAAAGTGCTTTATGCGGAAAATAAAATAAAAAACTTTAAGGTTAGCACGAGACTGACGTATTTGAGGAACTTGGTGGTTACTAAAAGTCAACAATACCAAAGGTTATGAGAGCCCCGTAGGTTAGGCTAGATTAATCTATTAGGCCAATAAGCCACACAAAGACCAGTTTTGGTGATGCTCCATTGGTTCCCTGGTGCCCTGTTCTAGACATTTTCTGCCGTCTTCTCGACCTATCAGTCGCATCCCGCGGGCATCTGTCGTCACCAATGACCAGTTAGTATTCCTAACAGGTTCCTACAGCCTCTTCCACAGAGTGCCAATAGGAATTTTGTATACTTCCGATTTTCTTTACCATTCTTTTGTCGGAATAGTCATACTATATAGACAATGCATGGGCTTTCCAATGTTGATCACGTTTGAATGTTAGCCGTACACCATTCTTGACAATCACGTCCATTTTTTCATTGAATTTGTGGCCTAAAAGCCAGTAGAAGTGAAGTTGCTTGTTTCTGGAAACACTTTCCGCTGCTACTCTGCTTCCCAAGGCAGTTCTGGCTGATATGCGATACTAGGTTACTGTCTTGAATTCTGCTTGGCTGTCTACGTAGATGTTGACTCTGAAATTGCCTGCAGGTGCCACGTGGCTACACTTATTGAAACGGTGAATTACCTTACCTGAGTTAAGAAAAGTTCTCGTCGATAAAGTAGGTTTCGCGTTGGGAGATGTTAAGCCCCTAAAATATATTTCAGACTGTAAAAACACTTTCTTAAGGAATTATAGCCACTTGCTTACCCTACCGATCTATAGGAGAACCTCTGGAAAAAAGTGCCGGAGGCTAAGGAAGATTTTTCCGCTGAAATCAAAAATCTTATTCCAAATATTCGAATATTATATAACAAATATATCTACGAAGGACAAGTGAAAATTTCCAATCGAGTAGTCTGGCAGTTTTGGAGAAATTTCTTTCACCGTCTCTGAAGAGTTTCAAAAAGTACACGTCTAAAATTTTGGGAGCTGATTAAACTTAGTTAAAAATTTCATACAAATCAACTTAAAATTTTTGGAGATTCGGAAATAGTCTTTGAAAATATGTATATTCGATATTTATGAAAAACATGAAATTTGGGAAAATTTAAGTCCCTCAAATAAATTAGGACTGCACAGAGTATGTGTACTGATGAATGCTTATATATGCCACAGATAGCAATCATAACCATATATTCAAGGACATGTAAACACCTTCAATTACTTTGCCATATCCATACACTTCTGCGTACTCTCTCCTTCATTTTCCGCACTCTATATGTCCGTCCAACTGTCAGACATATGATTAAACTCGTAGCAATCAACACACGTTCGCCCGCACACACTACAGCGCTGACGGTTGTGGAGCTGACGCTAAAGTGTGACGCAAACCATGTCACGTAAGGAAATCGAATTTTCCAATAAATAAACTACCAACCCACACGGCTGCCCGCTGCCTGCGCTAAGAGCGACTAAGCTTTCCATATTCTCAAAAGACCGTTGCCTCAACAGGCAGGCAACACCTGACAAATGAACAGCAAAAAGCACGCGCTGCAGTAGTTCAGAAGGGAAAGAGATAGGAAACGGAAATGTGGTAAAAGCAACAAAAAAGTGGTGAACAATAAAAATGCGGAAATAACGCGAAGCAATATTATTATTGACAGCCGCAGAAAATGATGCAGTCCCGCGCAGAGTGGATGCGTCGTACGAATGAGTGTGGCAGCAGCGGCGGCGGCGGATAATCGCGGACAGTAATGAAAAAGCGAAGCTCTTGACGAATGGTGAATGAGGGATGGTAGATGGCGCAGCTGACTGCTCACTGATGGAAGACTGCTGACGCGGTTGCAGCTGAAGATTGTGACGATAATCCGTGAAGCGAACACTCAGAAATGAGGAAAAAAACAGAAACAGAAAACTGTAGTATTTGGTAGCAAGAGCGGTGACATATATTTGCGCCCTATTTTGATAACAATTTTGTGTGGCGCAGAAGTTCCCTGGATAATTTTTTATAAAGACACATTTATTTAGACGCTCGTAGACTACCAGAACCGAGAAATATTATCAAGAAAAGAATTTAATTGAAGACTCTAAAAATTTCAGCGTGAGAGTGGAACTCTTACACAAATGTTCGGCTTATTTAGGCTATCGAAACATTCTTTAGTTTTCAGAGAACATACGTGAAATGATTTAGTTTGATATATCGGATGATGGTACAACTATCTGATGGTTTTATGTACCCTCATAACACACCTTGCCTAAATCAGACCTTTCCACAAAAGTGATAGCAATTTTCAATCGAAATCTTTATAATGTTTTTCTAGGAAGAGTTTAATTTAAACAACCGTACAAACAGGGGTCCAAACTCATACCATGATATGAGACTTCCTATTAAAGAAAGATATTCCCGATTGCTCAAAAATAGTACCGTTCTCACGGAAGTCGGGTCTTAGTAACCGAAACGGATCCGGATTTTATCTAGCTACTGATTCTCCACTCGCCAGCATTCCCAGAAATTACTTCAGTAATGTGTTCTACCGACACAACAACAACAACAACAACATTAAAAACAAAACAAAGAAAAAGATTAAAAAGCGCCCAGAACTTCCGAACTCAGTTCCGACAAGGTAATATGCCACAAACAAGTGAGCGACACTCTAAGTGGAACCAAAATGGAAAGCTAACCAATATTTGCCAACAAGTGCGCGTAGAGGAGAGGTCATGAACAAAGAGCTTGTAAGCCTCGGTGAATTTTTTATTGTGACACACCTCTCCGCGCTCTTTATATGTTTATATGTCTTTATATGTTTGTTTGTGTGGAGTTTCCAGTTTAGCGTTTCAGTTTTTTCATTTTGTTGCCACTCGGCAACTCAACGATTAGTGTTTAGCAACATATCAAGGGCAACCAGAGACATGTGCTTCACACATGTGAACACTAACACTACTACTACACTTTTGAGTGCCGCTTGTGTGTTGGTTAAGTACACTTGAACTGAACTTGAGCCCTCAAGTGACGCGACAGTTCACAGCCTACAAGCGCAGCGCGTCCCAACGCCAACATGTCACTTCGGGATCAACCGCAAAGGGAGCTACAGCAAACAACAAAAACAACAAAAGCAAACTCAAGCAAAGCGCTAAGAATAAAGTCGAACCTGCGATTGCGAGGCGCACGAACTAACGCGACGCCTACAACTCTTTCAGTTGCTGTGCTTGCTGTTGTTGTAGCTGCTATGAACTTCAAGTGTAGTTCGCCTGCCTGTTAGTACGGTAAGTCGGCGCGCAGATTGTTGGCAGTTAGGAAAAAGCAATTCACTTGAGATAAGCAAACAAATGCGCGAATTTGCTTCGACTGGCAGTTTGGCGGTTAAGCACTCGTAATACCCACTTGCACGCTACACTCCAGCTACACAGACACACACATGTACTCGTCGAGCGCAGCGCGCATGAAAGGCTCTGAATTTCAAACAAAACCGCAGCGAACCGATAACATGTGAACCCCCCTTTTGCTCCCATACACATGCAGGCATATAGACATTCCCCAAGCGGCAATGTCGCTCGGTTAGACGGCGCAGCAGCGCGATTGAGCCGCAAGAACAAGAAAAATGTTCACCGCATAGCACAGCCCGTTGTTGTTGTTTGATGAGCGCGCTTCTGATATGCAAAGTAGTTGCTTCGCTGTGAGCTGCCGAAAAAATTGCAAACGTTTTGCTGTCTGCTGGCTTGCTTGTTTGTCTGCTTTGTGTGGCATCGTGATAGTGAAATGTTGGAATTTCCAATATTGCCAAGAAGCGTAGCGTATGCGCGCTTGAACATTTGACAGTGACAGTGGCCTCGTCGGCCCATGAGCGCAGCGCCCCCCACACACACTTCCATTTACATATGCGTTCATAGTTTAACTTGACTCCCTCACAACGCCGCCTCCGCTCAGTCGCTGCAAATTTCTCAAGAAGCATGCAGTAAATTTTAAGTTTCTCGCTGCCAGTTTGCGGGTTGCTGCCCCAACCGTGCTTATCGAAAACTTTTCTGACATCTCGAGAAGTCGTAAGTGCGAGCGCAAAATGAGCTTTGATTTATGTACACACATGTCCATGAAGTAACCTAACGGTAAGAAATAACGGTATATATATGAGAGACAGAGAGAGTGCATTACAAGCGTGCCACATTAAATCTCTTCGGAGTTCGAAAACAAGGTTAAACTGCATATATTGACTCGGCTTGCGTGAAAATATGGGTCAGCTCGCTGGTGGGAAGATAAAGTTGGCAAAAAAGTGATAAAATACGATTTTACTCGCGCATAGCGCTAGTGAACTTATGAACTTGGATTGTGAATACAAGGGTGATGAGAGCGATAGAGAGAGAATGAGTTAAATTTTAAGCACTAAAATTGGCAGTAATTGTCTTCGATTGCCGCTTCACCGTTTTCAGTGAACTTTTCGTGAGTTTTTATTGGACCCGACATTTTCTACGTTCAAAAAATCGATTAAAGTTAAGATTTCAGCTACCATATATGGTAGTTTTAATCCTTTCCTTTAATACAAGACCTTATTTCGAGACTTTGACTTCATATAGGAGCAATGAAAGGGATAAGAAAACAACAAATGCCGAGAGATATGGAAAGACTTGGCGCAATTTACGACGAGATCTTGAATTGAAACCGTACAAAATATATCTTTTGAAAGAATTGAAGGCACTCAACTTTTCCAAGCGATGTCATTCGCTATAGAAGCTCTTGAAAAATTCCAAGAAGATCCGACGTTTTCGATCCAAATTTTGTTCAGCCTTGAGCCGCATTTCTGGCTCAATGGCTATATAAACAAGCAAAACTGCCATATTTGTGACGAAGAGCAACCTAAAGAGAGTCAGGAGCTGCCATTTCATCTGGTAAAAACAACGCTTTGGTGTGGTTTATGGGCCAATCATAGGACCATATTTCTTCAAAATTGATGCCGGTGAGAACGTAACCTTCAATCGCTTTTGCATTATGATAACCGACTATTTGATGCCTAAAATTGGAACTCGTGATCTCCGCGACATATGGTCTCAACAAGACGGTGGAACTTCCCTCACATCGCATTAATCAATGGTTTTATTGAGAAAACACTTCGGTGAGTAGATAATTTCACGTTTTGGGCCGGTCGATTGGTCACCAAGATCAACTTTTATCACACCTTAGGCTTTTCTTGTGAGGAAGTCTAAAGTCTAAAGTCTATGCGAACAATCTGGCTTCGACTCAGGTCTTGGAGTAATATATAACGCGTGTCATTCGCAAGTTATCAGTCTAAATGCTCGAACGAGTCATCGAAAATTAGACCCAACATTTGAAAGACATAATCATCAAAAAATTAATGCCAAAGAATGTTCTTTCGAATGAAAATGAACATTCCCCATTAAATATGAAGTTCCTGTAAGGAACCTCGAAATGGATCACCCTTTATATTAAAAGCAAAAGATATTGGAATTTATATTTCTACAATTCTTATCACATAAGAAATTCTCTTTGCTTGCCGGGAGCAGTCTTGTGTTTCTTCTCAATCTATGTATACCACTTTTGGGTAGAGAGTTTGAGCATACGGCTTTATTCAAAGACAATTAGTGACATATTTTACTGCCGTTTCCATAAATGGCCATTCAACCTCTGGACCAGTGCTTAATAACCTCGTAAAGTGCAGTTAATAAAAACAGCTGCTATTTGCAGTTTTCGCTCTTAGCCAAACTTTGCACAGCTTTGTGAAGCTTTCGCAAAAGCACTCTTTTCTTTACACAGAAAAACAAAGGAGGTCACCAACAACTAACTAGATTTAAAACTGAATTTCTTTGTCAAATATCAGCAAGGATTTAACTGCCACTCAATGAAATGGATCTGCTTATCAAAGATTTCAAAGCAACAGCTCGACGTCTTGATTAAATTTCCAACAAACTTTCCACCAACCAGAAGCTTTTGCAACCATTACACACACACACACTAAGCGTACGACTGCTGCACTCTTTTCCTCCTTTTGTGTCACATACTTTTCTCACCAGAGTAAAGTGGGCATCTGAAGTATTTATAGAAGTCGTGAATGAAAAAGGAAGCGACGCACCAAAGACGTGAAAATATTTCTCGCATCAAAAGCGCGCATATAAAACCACAAAATGCCACAACCGCATTGTCGTCCGCACTTGCCAACTTGCTAAGCCATTGGCTGACGGAGTGTGTATGTGCGGCTTTGTGCCGGCACTGCAGTAAATTAATCCGGCAGTTTGAATATTTCAAAGCGAAACTTGAGCAATTAATTTTACTAATTGCTTTTTATTTTTATGCGGTCATTTCGATGTAAAGCTGTTGGGAAACCCCAGCCGGCGAGCAGCTGGCAGCCGGCAGCGTATAAACTCCAAACACTTTGCGGCTACAGACACTCATTGCCGGAGAGCAGCTGCTAAGAAGCGGAAGAGCCGCTAAGCCGAGCGCCGAGTGCCGAGGTCGCTGACTGAAGACTGTGCAACAAACAGCGAAAGCGTCAAGTGCTTTAAGGACGCTTAACTCGGCGCGAGTGGTATAATGAAGGCGCTGAGTTGACAGCGCACAGCTGCTAGCAGTAGTTGTTGTTCACAACAACAAGCATTAGAAGCAGCAGCCTTGAATATGCAGGAGGCATTAGCGCGCTAACTAAGTTGAGGCGCTGGCTTGCGCTCAGCTCAGCTGCACACCGAATTAATCGACGCAACTACCCTCAACTTCCGCGCCGCCCCGCACCGCTTGTACTTGTACTGAAGCGTCGGCTTTGAGCGCCAACTTTTCTGACATTTCTATGAAAAACTAACTGACACAAAATGAAGTGGGGAAGGCGCAATAATTAAAATAAAATTTGCTGTCTTCGAATGTCCGCTCGCTGGCAGTTATTGGTATGCATACTCTCTCGAGCGGTGCGTCTGCATGCCGATGAATTTAAAGCACGCGCCAAGCCGCCGCCGTCGCCGCAAATTCCAACGTCGAAGCCTGCAACTCAAGCGAGAATGCAATAAAATGAGAAGCGATGTGGATTTGCTGAAAAAAAAGGCTGCGCAACAAACGAAAAAAGTGCACGGAGAAATTTCAATATTACTGCCTCGGCTAAGCATCGGCGGTTTTGTACTTGCGGCTTTGCGAAAGCTGCCGGCAATACTTTGTATTGTGCAGTAAGTAATTTATTTCTCTGCGTACTTGGTCCATGAATATTCAGGAACAGACTAGAGCGCATGAAATAGAAAAGAAAGCTTGTGGCACTAACGGAACTTGTACGGAAGACACAGACGCCGCCAACAGCAATGATGACGATTTGAATAGAATGCGAGAAAAAACAACGCTGCAACCACTTTAATATCAATCAACTTGGCAACTCGACTAGGCTGCTAGGAATTTGGTGAGCTCGACGGACGGCTTATTGGTTGCATGCGGTCACATTAACATGCCGCCAAGCAAACGTCTTGCCGCGACCAAGCCAACCGCTAACAAGCGCTGACATTGAATGTACGTAACAATAAACGCAATATAGCTAACAAGCCCAAAAAAAACTACAACAACAACTTCTGGGTATTTCGCTTCTCCGAGCAGTCACTGTGCTCTAACTCTACCACAATGCGTCTAAGAGCTACAGTCCGTCTTTGCGCCACGAGCGCTCGAGTTGACGGACCTTCGCCGGCACAATAGCATTCACGACTTCAACGCGAATACTCTTAATCTTGCAACAGTGCATAATGAACCACAAATAAGTTTCGCAATGCCGTTAGCAACAGACACTACTTGCAGCGCGTCTTGAGTCTGTCGGTCAGTACTGGCAGCGGCGCTTCGAGCGGATCGAGCGGATCGACCTTCGTTGCACATTCAAACACCAAACACTTACAGCGGCTGTAGCGTTGCAAGCAGGCCAAACACGCGAAAATATAGAACTAAATGTTACAACTTCCTTTTGTGGCAACATCAGCCCCGCAAAACATCCGTTTTGTGCCAAAAAAAAGACGCACAACTTCTGCCAAACCGCAATATCATTTCCTCGATGATGCGCCGCTTGCGCGGTCACTCATAGTTGACGAACTGTAAATGAACGCCGTCGGCAGACGACGACAAGACAGTTTATTTGTAGGAGGGGCAAGCGAAGCTGGAAGCAAACTAGAGATTGCGTTTGCAATATTAATTTCAATGGAAACCGTTTTGTTACTGTTCGGTTTTTGCGTGAGACATACACGACTGGCAGTTAGACGGCTGTCATAAGTCTCATTCACAACGGCGCGTAAGCGGAGTGAGCCAGCAGTTGGGGAGTAAATAAAAGAGTCTATTAGCGATTACTTTCGCAAACAAGTTAACATATTTCTGAGTTTTTATTGCATTTGGGTCATAGATTATTGAAGATGTTATAGCAAATATAAATTAAGGTATAAATAGAAGAGTTTTCAGAGAAATACTTGGAGAAGGAATTATAAATGTTAATGTCAAACTAAATCGTAGGTAAGTTATCCTTTATAATCCGCTATAAGGTGTTCTTTGAACACGAAAAAGTTTTGTTCTTCATAAAAAATTAAGTTTAGGGTCTATATTTTACCAAATATAATTTTTTATATGTAAAAACATCTATATCATCTCACTATAGGGGACCGTCTTTGTCCAAAATATGGATCTCGAACATTTTTGCGTGATTATTTTTCACAACTTTGGACGTGAATTAACGCAGCAATACTGCATCGAAGAAATTAACTCAAGTTTTGACGATGAAGCGCCATTAAGAACTAGCGATTATCGATGGTATGCTGAATTTAAGCGAGGTCGTAGACGACTCCAAGTTGAGTTTCGTGAGGGTGGTCCAAAATCAGTTTTTATCCGGATAAAAATGCGGGTATGTTCCGCTTACTTAGAAACGACTGTAGTGGGAACAAAAAATAGGCTCGGGTCGATTGGTCAAGAGAAATGTTTAAAAAATATGATAGGACTGCTTCGAAACTTTGTAACAACATGACCACTATAACAACGCAGTAAATTCGAAACAACCATTTGTTTGCAAGTTGTATTTCAAGAATTCAAAATTCATAGAAAACCAACCACCGAAGATGGATCATAGACTGAAACAGTTGCATTTGTGAGCACTCAAAACATCGATTTGTTGCATCATCCACCGTATAGTGCTAACCTTGCACCGAACGACTTCTTTTTATTCAAATAAGTAGAAAAAAGCCAAGAGGTCAACAGCTGAAGAGACGGTTGTTGCGTTCAGAACACATGTTTTGGAGATGCCTCAATCAGAGTAGAAAAAGTGCCTCTACAATTGTTTCAAGCGTTCCAAAAGTGTACATATCTGAATGAAGATAATTTTGTAAAAAATAAAGCGATTTTCGGTGATTAATAGTTGTTTCTATTATCTAATCCCGAAATACAAAAGGCTCGTATTTACAAGTATTTCTTACTTTTCTCATTTGGTTTCGTCTATATTTATTTATTTATTGAATGAAAAATAATAATACAATTATTACCTTACGGAGTAAGTCTTTCTACTAAATTGTCAAGTTAAAGTGAAGCTCTATATATTGTATTACTGATAGCAATAAGACAGATTCCTTAGAATTTAGTTGGCCTAGAACTATTTCATATTCTTTAATGTTCACACAGGGTCAGCTAAAATCACGTAATACACGAGCACTCTAAAAAGAAGAATAAGAACTATAGATTTTAATGTAGGAAGTTTCGACTATTAATATGAGTAACATTATGGTCTCTTGAACTACTAAAAATAATCTAAATGTACATTTATACTAATAATTATAATATCATAGACATCGTTGGTATATGTCCTGGATAAATTATGTCATACCAAATCAATTGAAAATATAAGTTAGTCTGTTTAGGCAAAGTGTTAGAGATCTTTATCTACTCTATGCCTGGATTTTTGACGTAAATATTAAGTATTGACTACAATTCGATAAAGTGATAGGACTCTTATACCTTATAACCCACTATCACTGGTTTGTATCCTGGTTAAATTATGACGTGCTGAACCAATTGAAAATATAAGTTAATATTTTTAGTTAGAGATCTGTTTCTACTCTTAACGGATTAATTAACCACATAACTGTGTCTGTTTATTAAATCGATATTGTATATTTGTTTTTGAAGTGAATAGTTAAAACTATAAGGTGGTGAACTGAGATCAGAATAGGTGAAATTTTATGAAAAGTATGTTTAATTAACTCTGTAAGTCACTCATAATTCCCGTCCTGCTATATGGTGCAGAGGCTTGGATATTGTTGCGAGTTTTCGACAGAAAAGTTCTGCGAAAGGCCCTTTGCGCGTTAGCCACGGCAAATATCGCATTCGATGGAATGATGAGCTGTACGAGATATACGACGACATTGACATAGTTCAGCGAATTAAAAGACAGCGGCTACGTATTCAACGCAGTACCCGCCGGGAAGCAGAGGAAGACCTACACTCCGTTAGAAGGACCAGGACCTGGCCTCGTTTAGAATATCCAATTGGCGCCACATAGCAAAAAGAAGAAACGATTGGCGCGCTGTTGTTGACTCGGCTATAATCGCGTAAGCGGTGTCTACGCCATTCAAGAAAAATAAGATGTTTAATTAAACTAATCAACAAATCTGAGGGAAGAACTTGCGACTTATGTGCTAAGAGGTCTGTAGGGCTTTTGATCTGTCCTGAACACGAATTTGAGTTCAAAAATGCCCATCACTTCCAGCTATTTTTGTCATTTTAGTAAATTGTACTTTTTTGACCCCGCCTCCCGACTCCTTTAGTACAAAGCAAAAAAACGACGTGGCAAAAAATCCTACGTGGCGTTTTTATTATCGTATTCGGTTTTACCAACCCGAAATTAACAAGAAACAGCCCACAATATCACAGTAAAATCAAAAATCACTGTAGACTAGTGCTATTCAAGAATTAATTTTTTTGAAAATGTCACAGAGTCTCCTTGAAAAATAAGCTACCTAAGAAATTCTCAAAAGTTTCAAATGAAAAATATTACTCAAGCTATACTCGTACTTTGATAGAAGCAATCGGAATAATATTTTTACAAATAGCGAGCGGATTCAAATGAAATCTTCAGTTCCGTTTATTGATGGAGATAACATATAAGGGGCAAAAATTTCGCAGCTTTGAAGAACAGATGAAGAAAGATTTGTCAACAGCTGTTTATTGACAGAGCACATTTCTGACGAATGAAACCCTTAGTAGATTTGCTATCTTCAATATCAGGTGTCACATAAAATAAATCTGGCAAAAGTTTAACTGAAAGCTCTTATATAATATATATAGAATGCAAGCATCACTTACCGCTTGGGACATGCTGCATGGCGAACAGCAACAGGACGCTGAAGAGGCGTGTGTAACCGGCGATGGATTTTGTATAACGGTAATAAGTTTTCGGTTGTTGTTGTTGCATTAACTGTCGCTGACGCTGTCTGCTGTTGTTGCTGCAACTGTTATGCACTTGTGTTGCTGTGATGGTGTTGTTGCTGCAACTATTGCGCTCACCTAACGGCATGCACACCAAAGTGAGCTGTTGATGCTGTTGCAACTGATGCCGCCGTGATTGGACGCTATTTACATTTGTGGTAAAAGTGGTCGTGGTGGTGGTGGTGGTGATGGTGGCGACACTTTTGGTGGCTGCCTTGCACTTTTCCACTTCTTCAAGCGAGTGTTGCAAGTTGTTGTTGTCATACATTTTGGAGGTGGTGGAGTTGTGTGTTGGTTTTTGTTGTTTTTTATGTTCTGCTTGTGCTGCAAGTAATGCTTCTGTGTTGCAGCCACTAGCACCGTTACAATTTATATCAGCTGCGCGCAATTCTTGTTGCTGCTGTAGTTGTTTTTGTTGTGGTTGTTGCTGCTGCTGCTTGTGTTGGCCGTGGTGGGGTATGGCGTGTGCACGTGTGGCACGCTGTTGTGTCGACATCAATTTGCAACTTTTCACTTTTGCGTATTTTTCGCTGCTGCTGCCGCTGTCGTTGTTGCAACCGCTGGTGGATGCTGCCAGTTGTCCAACTCTTTGTTGTTGTTCTTGTTGTTGTATTTGTGAATTTATGCAATTTAGTCTATGAGCGGCGCACGTCATTTTTGTTGTTCACACAGCAGGCGGTCGCTCGCTCACTCACCCCTCTGCCCCTCTGGGCTTCACTTGACACAACAGGAGCAGGCTGCACGCCGCTTCAAATTGCCAACAAATGAAACTTTGTCACGCTAACTTTTCCACGCTTTTCGCTACTCTTGGCTCCTCTTTATCTACTCTCTACTCTCCGTTTCTTCTCTTCTCTTCTCTTCTCTTATTTTTTTTTTTTTATTTTTTATTCCACTTTTAGTTTAGTTTAGTTTTGTGTTGCCACTCGTTCACTGTGATTATTATTTGTGTTATCCTTGTTGTCGTTGTTGTTGTTGTTGTTGCAGTATATCTGCAATTTTGGGCTAAATGCGATTTTCTCGTCGTTTCTCAAGTTGAAAACTGCAATTTTAAGTGCACTGAATTAATTATTCGATTGCACTGTGCCACAGCAGAGACGCTGCCGCTGCCACATGCGGCCGGAATGTTGCATGCACGCGCCCTTTGTTGCAACTTGGTTTTGCACTTTTCTTTATTTGCTATTTTTCTCTAACTTACTTTTCGATTATCGATTAGTTGCTTTTGTAGTTGTTGTTATCGCAACTGTAAACTTTCGTCACTTTTTCTTTTTTTGCTTACTTTTTGGGTGCACTTTGCCGATTTTACTTTTGGAACTAAATTTTAATTACTTCAAATGTTGCACGATTTCTGCAAATTCTTTCCCTTCTTCTTTTCTTTTTCTTATTCTTCAACTTTCGTACACTTGCCACAAAGTATTCAACGATTGATTAACTATAACCAGTCTGAGTAGTTCACTTGATTCACTATGTATCTGTGTTCGTGTGTATGTAACTGTGTGTGTGTTTTGTGTGCTGAAGGGAAAAAAGTTCCACTTTATTGGCCGGACAAACTGCAAACTTTTACGGAAAGTAGCCCTCTTGTTGCGCTCGACGTCGAATTTGGCGGAGTTGTCGACCCGCTTAGCAATGCTCTCAAGTGTTCTCTGCGTTAATCTGCAAATAAAGAGAGAAGAAGTGGAGAATATAAGCCTTAGTATTTGCGGAAATTTTCACGTGATTTGTTTCTTATTCTAAAGAAAAGAATTATGGATTCAAGTAGCTTTTGAGTTAAAAATGCAAGAACTTTTTCGAAAGCTACTCCAAAAATTCACGTTAAATAAGGAAAATGAATTGTAGTGGACTTGTAAGAATATATTGAATAATAAATGCAAAACCAGTTGGGAATTCTTAGAGCGCTGATTGTTACCCAGTGAAGTTGTTTATATACATAGTTGAGTGGGAATTAGACAAAACAACTTAACTACACTTTGTTTGGCCTCTTAACTTACATAAATGTACTCATATACTTTAAAGAACCATTTTCATAAAATTCGGTTTCTCGGAGTATGGAAGAATTTGAAATGACATCTCATATTTCTACGAGATTACTCATTGTTATTGACAAAATACATTGCTTTAAAGCTTTATCAAGTGATTGTCCTAACTAAGAACCATTCATACTATTAAGCTGGCTGCAAACTATCGTCTCCACATATGGACGCCGGAAATAAATCCATATGATTTGTAGCAGGATTTTGTCTAACACAATCGCATTCACTGCCTAACTAACCAAAACGAAAGGCGATGGAATTTAAATAGTTTATAGAATTCGTGGATAATCGTTATACTCAGTAATGTCGCCTTCAAAGGTATACAACCACTCAAATCTACCACAAAATCGAATAATCATGACGCCGAACACTCATCAAACTGAATAGAGCAACTGCCGAACAAATTTCAAATTTGTAACTAGGTAGGCAATAGTTTGTCATCATTACAACGTTCCTAACCTCATGTTGCGAGACCGGTTATAAACCATATGCAAATCAGCGGTTTCAAAGTATCGTTTCACCCGTCTTAAAACTCAGACCTTGCCACCACTAACTATCATATACTCCGATAGCGAACACACTCACTGGAATACGGATCACATTAAAATAGGTTTGCAAGTTTTTTAGCGCTGAAATCCAGAAATATTAGATTGACAAATATCTCCCTTCCACCTTTTTGTTTTTTGAATTTCGCGGCTATGTAAAAGCGTTACAGAGCCCGTATCTGCAATAATATACATTTTTGAAAGGTCGTGCCATAACCTACAAAACGACGCTATGCATGATTGGTTTGGATATTGCGTCCAACAATTATATGTAGAAGTGTAAACATGAAGTTCACTAACGCCGAAATTCGTGCTATTTTAAAGTTTTCCTTAGTTAAAGGCAAATCCGCTAGAGAAACGTTCCGTGAGATTAATGGTGGTTTGGGGGAGTGTACTCTATCACTTCGAACTGCGAAGGAATGGCTTCGACGATTCAGAGTGGTAGAAAACGACACCATGGATAAGCCAGCCGGCGGAAGACCTGTGACGACGAATACCGATCGAATCATAGAAAACATCGTGTTAGACCGGCATGTGGCATCTCGTGACATCGCTCAGAAGATGGAAGTTAGTCACCAAATCATTTTAAACCATCTGTAGAAGGCTGGATACACAAAAAAGATGTTTGGCTGCTGAAACGGAATGAACCCGACGCATTTTTGAAGCGTATGGTGACTGGCGATGATAAAAGAATCACATACCATAATACCAAGCGAAAACGGTCGTGGTCGGAGGCCGGTGAATCATTCCAGACAGTGGCCAAGCCGGGATTGATAGCCAGGAAGGCTTTGCTGTGTGTTTGGAAGGGAATCATGCACTATGAGCTACTCCCATATGGCCAGAAGCTTAATTCTACCATCCACTGCGAACAACTGGAGCGTTTGAAGCAGGCGATCGACCAGAAGCGTCAGAATTGGCCAACAGGAAGGGAGTAGAGTTCCACCCGGACAAGGCTAGACCACACACTTCGTTGATGACGCGTCAGAAGCTACGGGAGCTTTGATGGGAGGTTTTATCGCATCCACCATATAGCCCGGATATAGCGTCAAGTGATTACCACCTGTTTCTGTCCATGGCGAACGCCCTTGTTGGTGTAAAGTTGAACTCAAAAGAGGCTTGTGAAAAGTGGCTGTCCCAGTTCTTCGCAAATAAGGAGCGGCGCTTTTTCGAGGGGGGTATTCTGAAGTTGCCGTCGAGATGGAAACAGATAACCGAACGAAACGGCGCAAGGATAAAATCCAAATTTGTGTCTTTGGCTACCTCACTACACGCTTAAACGCTTCAACACTGTTCTAAAAATTTATCACTTCACTTTTCGTTCAAGCAAAGTTTACTTTAAAACATAACGCTGTTGATAACCTGTGCTGCCACTATTTCATATTTCATATGACGGCGGCAATGATTAATATGTATTTGTATGTTCACTTATATATGTTATGGCCAATCACAGGGCTTCCACTAGTTTTTGTGATAAAAAAGCACAATAGCAGCACCAAGGCCTCTGCCAGGCTTTTATTCATATTTATGCTAACCATTTGCAAAACTATACATATGTATGTAAATATATATTGTATATATAGTACAATTTTATATTTTGTTTAAGGCATTGTTAAGCGCATAGCGCCAAAAAAGCGTTGGAAATGCGAGCGTTTTTCGTGGAACTGCGGAGCAAACGAGAAATGCCCAAAAATATGTGCTGCAGCCAGCCAGCCTGGGTTTAAGCCAAAAATTAAATAGCACAAAATGTGAATCTGTGCAAAAAATGTTAAACTCAAAAGATATGCAAAAGCGAAATATAAAAACAACAAATAAGTAGACTAAGCTAAATAAAATGAATGAAGCGAAAAGCAAATGAAAATATTGCAACAGAAAATGTTGCCAGATTGTGTATGCTGTGCCATTTTCGTTGGCAACACACAAAATGCATGCACATGACAATAATAACAACAATGAAAGCAAAAAGAATGAAAGCAACAAAAATAGTCAAGGCATGTGATCAGAATTATGGTATGCTGGGGAAGAGCTTATATGAGACAAATAAACATGCAGAAAGTAAATGTTGTACATACGTGCACTTGCAACATACATGTTGCTTTAAAATTATTATGTTCTTTAAATTGATAACATGAAAAACTTATGCTGAACTTGGTAGTAAATTCATGTTGCAGAAACAAGTAGAGTAAATATGCTCAATAGAGTCATAAGCCGGTATTTCGATTAAGTAGAATTTTATGAAAAAAATAATAGGAGAAAAATATTAAAAAAGCATTTTTTTTTTTTGTTTCATTCCTTCCTTACTTTAAAAAAATAGAGATAAAAAATGATGAAGCATAAAATTTGTTGGTACTTTAGGCAACCAAATGCTTCTAACACAAAAAAAACAACAACCTTCCCGCCAACCAATACAACCTGTTCGCATGAGTAGCTGCCACAAACTAAATACGCCACACTCACCCCACCAGTAGTGGAGTCCAATATTGTTTTGACTTGCGTGACTCACCCGCTCTCACTAGAGACTATTGGCGTAAGTCCCCAAATATTGTGGCATCACTCACTCAACAATTTTGTTATTTCGCACAAAACGCCGCGTTCCCTTTTCTAACTTTGCTTTCAAGCACTTAACTTTCTTCAGCCAAAGCACTTGCACTTTTGCCACGACACTTGTTGAATTAATCTGCGCTCTCATTCGCTAAGCTAGATATCTGCGTACGTTCAATTATGTATGCTGTAGCACAATGGCGACGCGACGCTGTTGAACTTTACCGAACGGTTGCTACAGCGAGACTGAGGTAACAGAAGGGTGGTTGACACATATATAAAAATGAAGAAATTCACATCAATCCAGTTTTCAAATCAACCTTATCACCCGCTTGTAATTCACATGCGCAGACAGCGGATTCGCACAAAATAGCGCCGTGAAGTATGCAACACACACAAAGGTGGTTGTTTTTTTGACGTTCTTTTGCAGAACAGCTGATGAGTTTATCAACAGTGTGGTGAATTTTGGGTACTTGTGGAGTAACAGGCCTTTATGTTATCAGTGTATTTGAGTATAGCAGCATTGAGTAATATTTAATGACGGTTTTGTGCAGATTCTTAGCATTTGAACGCTTTTTGGAAGAGACTTTCAGTGACCATTTCAGTGTCACATAAGGACGATCATACTTTTTACTAAAAAGCTATTGCAAGCGCTTTTAGAATTGCTGTATAAGTTATTTTAACACTTTAAGGATATAGTAATACATGTTTTAAAAGTACACAATAACTATTTTGATGAAAATATTAAATAATTTAAAAAATATACAAAAAAAAATACAAATATATACAGATACAAATTCTTTTACTATATTTTTTATTGTATATCTACCACCTATGATTTTTATATAATACTTTTTTCTCATTTCAACAAGTTTCGAAACTTAAAATTTGTGTTTTGAAATATACACTGCTGGTCTTAGGTTAGACACACCAACGTTTTTATACTCTCGCAACAAAGTTGCTAAGGAGAGTATTATAGTTTTGTTCACATAACGGTTGTTTGTAAGTCCTAAAACTAAAAGAGTCAGATATAGGGTTATATATACGAAAGTGATCAGGGTGACGAGTAGAGTTGAAATCCGGATGTCTGTCTGTCCGTCCGTCCGTCTGTCCGTCCGTCTGTGCAAGCTGTAACTTGAGTAAAAATTGAGATAACATGATGAAACTTGGTACACGTATTTCTTGGCTCTATAAAAAGGTTAAGTTAAGATGGGCAAAATCGGCCCACTGCCACGCCCACAAAATGGCGAAAACCGAAAACCTATGAAGTGTCATAACTAAGCCATAAATAAAGACATTAAAGTGAAATTTGGCACAAAGGATCGCCTTAGGGAGAGGCATATTTTGACGTAATTTTTTTGGAAAAGTAGGCGTGGCCCCGCCTCCTTCTAAGTTTTTTGTACATATCCCGGAAACTACTATAGCTATGTCAACCAAACTCTATAGAGTCGTTTCCTTCAGGTATTTCCATATACAGTTCAAAAATGGAAGAAATCGGACAATAACCACGCCCACTTCCCATACAAAGGTTATGTTGAAAATTACTAAAAGTGCGTTAACCGACTAACAAAAAACGTCAGAGACACTAAATTTTACAAAGGAAATGGCAGAAGGAAGCTGCACCCAGGCTTTTTTTAAAAATTGAAAATGGGCGTGGCGTCGCCCACTTATGGACCAAAAACCTTATCTCAGGAACTACTCTACCGATTTCAATGAAATTCGGTATGTAATATTTTCTTAACACCCTGATGACATGTACGAAATATTCTTCCAATATAACGCTATTTTGACTTATATCTGATGCCTTCTCTTAATAATACATACATATAAATGAAAATACAATTCAATACTCAAAGTACACAAATTGATCTAATCTAATTAATTTTACAGCAAAATAAAAAAATATGTAAATGACGGATAATGAAATCTCGATTATCACTTTTTCATGCGAGAGTATAAAATGTTCGGTGACACCCGAACTTAGCCCTTCCTTACTTGTTTTGAGTAGCTTTAAAAAAAATGTTTGAAAACACACAATTTTGTCAATTTTGTTAAGTTTGAACAATCATTTGAATATTATATTTGAGATATCATTAAGTTCCCGCTATTTTTGCATATTAACTCTTTATTAATCATCATTAAAATAATAAATATTAAAACAATTGTAATGGAAGTAAATGTCCGACTAACCTAATGACCAGCAGTGTATTTGATAAAAGAAATACAAATATTTTTTTACAAACTATAATTTCTTAAGCCGTAAGCCCTGGCAGCTAGTACTTCTTACTCTGTAAGATAATAATTGTATTATTATTATATTTCTTTTAATATATAAATAAATAAATAAATAATTTCTTAATTATATATATACTCTTTTTTACTCTTTTTAACAGTTGGCAACCCCATATCAAATAATATTTTTCGAAGTTGGCTATTCTACCCGATTTTACAGAAACCATATAATAACCTATTGACAAGGTTGATTTCGGTTAAGGCTGTCAACTTTAAAAAATAACATATTCATACAGATAATCAAAAAAATATATTTTATTAAATATTATCAAATATTTTCTGCTATGTACTTTTTTAGTTTCAGTTAAGTATTCGGTTATTTGCCTATATCTTTTTGTACATTAACCTAACCTTTTCTAATTTAACATGTGATAAATGTTTAAAGAAATATTGTATTGAATTTCATTCGATTTTCTAGTACCTATAGCGTTCAAGTATGATGAGTAACGTGTGAACAATATTTCCAAACATCCCATGTGTCTCTTATGTACATATGTATGCTTTTATAAGTACTTATATCTGATCTGACGCCAAATTTGCTCATAAATTCCGAATCAAAAGGTACCAGAAATTAACTTTTCCCACGAGAATGAAATTTTAACCAAACTTTAAAAAATACCATACATCCATTATCCGATAGCTGCATATTCTTCTTTGCAATATCACATCCGGTCTAATAATATTCCATCTTGGAACCCATTTCGGTACTATAATATCTCGCAATATTATATCATCGCTTAAGTTGATCTATGCGCTGTCATTTTTTTATTGTTTTTTTTTTTTTTTTTTTTTTTGTTAAACTTAACCCAACTCAGAACTTTTTCTATCAGCATTTAATATCCGCATCAGCTAACAGAGTGAAATTATAGTAACTACAAACAAATTTCACATTAATATTTCATAAATACCTTTTAATTTCCTCTAACCTCAATTACATCCTTAATAAATTTACATAATTTTTGTGATTCACCAAAATTTAACGGTAATATAAAAATCCACTCTAAACATTTAAAAGCAGAAAATGCGAATGTATTAAAATAAATTAATGAAACAACATTTATTGCCACAAGGCGGCCCACACACAAGTCCAAAGGCGAAGTGAAGCAAATCAACACAGAAAAGAGAAGAAGAAGAAGCAGAGAGAGAAATGTGAGCATCGAAAGGAATGACCGGCAATTTATTTCGCCACGCTTTATTGATTTGTGTAGAAATGCCGCAATTTACATGTTTGCACAAAACAAACACTCACACACACACACAAACGCGCTCGCACATCCATGTCCGGCATTTGTAGATTTATTTGCGCTTATGAACCAGCATAAAAACGCTTAAATGGCGCATGGAGGAAAAAGGAAATATTTACCTATCCCTTTGGCAGCGCACATCCTTCTCTACAAGTTATGAGGCCACAATCGAAGAGGTAGATTTGAAATTTATATGCCAAGCGATTATGATGCATGAACGCCAAGAAGATAGGCTACAAGCAAAGACGAAGCGGCGGTTAGACGACAGCACATCAATAAACGTATACAATATTTGGTGGAGGAGCGGAGGGTTGTCGGAGAGGACAACCATGGATGCCATTGAACATATTTGACCAACGGTTCAACGGCTGGTTGTTTGGTTTGCTTTAGCCTAGGTGGAGTAACAGTAATATAGCACATGTTTAAGAAAATGTACTAGTTCAGTAGTAATGGTAATTGTAACTGGTTAGAGACTAGTGAAAAATTATATAGATACGAAATTGTGGATGCAAGTGTTGGTCAAGCCTATATAAATACTTGGCGGCTTATTAAAAAGATCGTGCATATTATTTTTGACTAAATTCTATAAAAACGTCTGAAACCTCCGTGAGGATGCTGTTTTGTTAAAAGTGGACACCGATTGTGTTAATAAATGATGCGTCCAATGATAAGCAACAATTTTTCAACTAATTTATTGCTAAATTTTACATACTTTGTTTGAAGGGATGACTACATATATTTGGGATTGTACCCTTCTTCTGAATTTTGTGCGAAGATAATCACCTATTTTTTTCATTTTGAGAAGTCTAAAGATTTTTAGTAAGGCATTACATTTTTGGTCTAATACTAAATTAAATTCAATGCAATTAATAAAAATACAATTAAATAAACCATGTAAAACTGTTACTACTCGTACATCAAACTGGGTTACTTTCTTCGTCGACTTGCAAATCGTTCTTTGGCATAACAGGACAACAACAAGCAAAGGAATAAAAATCGAAACAAATCGCATATGAAATCAGACGGAATTCGATTGAAAGACGAATGGCTGGCATGGCCAGTAAAAACCAACAAGAAGATGGACATCATAAAGTATACAAAACGATACTGCTGCCAGGCGAATGGCAGCATAAACTCAGGCACCCGCACCGCATATGTAGCGATTTGCAATGAAGATGTATGAATATGAAGAAGCATAAAATGATAAAAAGATAGAGGCATAGCGACGTAGAGGTATAGAATGATGGAAATATGAATTTTAAGCAAACAGAGCTGCCGCAGGTTGCCCACACGCCGAGCGCAGCGGCAGAAGGGACGATTGTTTAAGCTTAGAGGTAGCGAACGGCAACTTTAATGTTCAATTGAGTTGGAAATACTCGTCTGAGGCAAAACAAAATAAACAAGGACGCACGTGGTTAAACGCCACACAGCACAACGATACAGCGACTAATGCCCCGGACCAGGCGGGAGGCCGCAAGCTGCTTGGTTTTTGTTTTAGACAGCCGGCAGTCGCAGCGGCTGTCATGGTAATCGAGGCGACTACGGTGATGGCATGAGACCTTGGATGGCATAGCGCAAACACAAACACAACCGAGAAATGATTGATTTTTGGAAGATTGAAAAAATTAACCATCAAAGCATTTCGACAGCAAGACTTGGCAAGCAAAGCAAACTGCGCTCAAGTGGAAAATGCTAAGGTAAATGCACAGAGTTTAGAAGAGTGAAAAGCGGGGCGAAGTATGTGTACGTGTGCTTTATAATTTTCTATACATATTTTTATTTAAAGCCTAAAATAAAGATGGTAAACATCAAAAAAAGAAACATGCCGGAAACACACGTACAAAAATAAATATGTATGTGTGAGATGTAGGTAGCAACAAAGACGAACACTTGAGTGGAGAGTAAGAGGTTGAGAGTAGCTGAATGACTTTGATGAGTTCAAGCACGTGTTCTTCGAATATGAGTATTTGCAAACCCTACAGAAACCGTTATTAGTCACCAAAATCGTTAGTAAACAATTTCTTGAATGAGTGTTTAATATATTTTCGATGAGTGGTGGAAGGTAAATTAGTAGAAAAGTTATACAGGAGAAATACTATACATATAATATACTTTCCTATAACAAAGGATAATATTATTGCTTGAAAATTAGTAACGAAGTATAATTAAATGCTTATATAATAAAAAAAAAGTCCGATTTTAAAGTTAATCATTTTTTTAGAACTTTTAATAATCAGCAAAAAGTGTAGTTAATATTTTCGTAAATAATAATATTAGAACTCATACATGTAATAGGTTATGTACCATCCCGAAATAAATGTTAAACTTTTTGGCCTAGACTAAATCGTTATTAATTCTTCAAAAGTTTGATATTACAGAAACCAGTTCAAAACTATTTCAGAACCATTTTGAGCTTAGTTCGACAAGAAAACTTGCATTGTTCAAGAGCTTTTAGAAATATTTTTAAAACTTTCTTTAAAATATTTCGATACTAGTGGGACGCTATTCCTTGATAACTTCAGAATCATTTATAAATGATTTCGAAACTAGTTCATAGCCATTTTGAGATTGGTTCAGCACTGTACTCTGAATGGGGTATATTAAGTTTGCCATGATGCTTGCCAATGAACCAACCTAATCGTTTTTCAAACTTCTATTTAACCTAACGACACATTCACATACAGGATCGGTTGACACCAACTAAGCTAACGAATATCTTAACCAATTTTTATCTGAAACTTCAACTTAATCTAGAGGCAAAAAGTTCAGAACCATAGCCTAAAGACTAAATTCAGTGTGCGGAGAATATTTTTTGGGACCGGAATCGAGTAGTCCAAAAGAGTATATTTAATTTTGTAAAAAAAGCCAAAAGGTTGACTGCAAACTACTAAGGCATGAATCAACTTTCCTACAAGGTCTTCTTACACGCATTACAAACAGAAAGTAACCTCGCAAAAAACAGCAAAATTTTGAATAACAGGAGATGAGACCCACGTAAGATTTCCACATTTATTTATATTAGGTTTGTAGAGACTAAAAGGACGCCAGTTGCGGGTTGGGGCGCCGAAAATGTTTACATAAATCTACTTGTGTGTAATTTGGGGCCGGAATGCTGGTTTCAATTTGCCGACCCCTTCGCCATAACTCTCACTTCTCTAATCAAAATTACCGAAACAAAATGGCAAAATGCGAAAATTTACGCATTTCATATCGAATAATTTATAAATTGGAAAATGTTTACGTATGAAGACACAAGCATAGACGTGCTTTAGTCGGGCAGATAAAACAAATACATACAGGTATTTGCGGTTGCATAAACGTCTGAGCATGTGTGTGCATGTGTGTGTGTGTGCGATGCTGTGACATGGCTGAATGCTCAGTGACATATCCGAAGCTGGTGGCGCCCCACCGCATATCCGCCGGCAGCACGTAACCAGCTGCCGTTGGCATAAGAAAATGCCAAAGCACAAGAAATTTATATCGATTTATTACGCTCTGATGGAGTTATGTATGTGAAAAACGAGAATTATGACAGCCGGAAATTGTAGGAAAGAAATTTATTGTGGAATTATAAAGTGTACGCTTCACTGGCGCGAACGGGTTGCCATTCCATATACACACACACACACTTGATTATATATCAACTGTATATTTGTATGTGTGCTTGTATGTCATTGCGGCCGGTCGAGTCGTTTGGCACGGTAGAGCAGTTGGCCAAAAGCCCACCGGGGAGCACTTGTCGTCGTCTTCGTCTTCGTCGCCGTCGTCGAAGATAATAAATAATTTTCGGGCCGACACTCAATTCTCAGCGGCGACAGCTATGTACGCTCACGGCCATCACAGAGCTCCCAGCATATTACCGGGGTGGTGTAGTGAGGATTTACGCACACCATTACAAGAACATAACCTATATGCCAAATAAATGTTTTATTTTGCCTATGAATTATGCGCAACGAATAAATAATGTAGAGTATGTGTGCGGCCGCTTACTTCGGGTTAAATGCTTGTTAATGCGTTTAGAGGCCTATGTAAGTGCTGGATAGAGAATCGTAGGTGGACTTGTAGCGAATTTATGCTCATAATTGGCAGGATGTCGTAGATCATTTGGTTTAATTTGGTCAAATCCAAGAAAACTTGTATAATCTTGCAACTCTTGCTCCAAAATATAATAATTCTGTTCACCTGACGGTTATTTGTACCACGTAAAACTAATTGCGATAGGTATGGAGTTGAGTATATATAAATATAAATCATCAGATTGATGAGAAAAGTTGAAATCCGGTTGACTGTCTATGCGTCCATCCGTCTATTAATCCATTTATCCACGCAAGCAATAACTTGAGTAAAAATTGCGATGTCTCAATTGCAAATGGGCCACAAAATGTCACTAATCGAAAACCTATAAAGGACATCATAACTAAGATCCACATTAGGACTTGCTTGGAGCAAATCTGTTGTTGTTGTAATGGTTACCTAATCCCAGTTTGGATGATGAAGGTTTGATAAATTTTCATCTGTTTCGATGGGGTCGAACCATAAGGAGAGGGGTCAGAGAGGGATCAGATGTGGTTAATGTCATGCGGTGACTTTTTGCCCGCTGTACATATGTTTGATATGTCAGAGTCTAAGTAGAAATTTAACCTGCTACAGTATCCAAAACGAAGCTGCGAAAGAATTACTTTCTGTTCTCGCTGTAACTCGAGCTCTGCGTTTCCAATGGGTGGTGGATTACCGTTCACTGAGAGGGACTTGGTGAAGGTGTTAATGTATCCACTGTGAATGGCAGTCAGTGAATTTCTGAAGTTTGTTACGTCGCCGACGTAGTTAAGGAAGGACATTTTGATGCTCTTAGGAGGCGGTTCCTCTACAAGCAGGTGACTGCCGGAATGAGTTCAGCACCGCAGAAGAACTGCTTAACGGGGAGCATACCGGCCTCACTTTGCAGATGTTCGATGTGAGACATCAAGAGACACAATTTTAAATTAGAACTACTTCTTTAACTTTTCAGCATACAAATCAAGAACCAACCAAAACGAATAGTACCAAAAATATTCAAAACCGGACTAAGACTTTTCAATTCCCTAGTTACCGAATTTGGGAACCGCAGTTTCTGTTGGGAACTTTTAATCAAAAACATCGGTCAATCTGTGAGATATATCTGTCTGGCTACCAAACCAACAGAGGATATATGGAAAATAATAAAAAGAATATGCAATGAAATTACCGAGACAGGACTGCAAGATGGACCAGAACGAGATAGAACGCAGCATATGATCTTATCGTAAATATCATGTAGCAGACCCTAAAACAAACGCACTTGCTCTTTCTACACACGGTCTCCAACGGACTGCAGGACTTTTGTTGGCCCATTGACGGGTTACAACTTACTGGCATCACATGTGACTTGGAGGGGAACAAATAATGAATACACATGCAAAAAGTGGAGGGCATGGAAAAGACACTGGAACACCTCTTCTGCTTCTGTCCAACATTATCTCGAACTTGTCTTAGATATTAAGGAGTTTCTCAGTTCAGGCTACTTTGCCTCAACTCAAACTGAACCTCCATCCAGCATTACTAAGGAAAAGTAGGCCTATGTATGACTTAGCTCGATATATTAATTAACTACTAATTATATATATTTATTTTTTGATAATAATAGGTCTGTACGTCAAAAATGAGTTTACTCGGATTAATATTTCCCCTAGTCACGGTATGCCTAATAGGGAGAACAACTGAAATATAAAACGCATCAACTTCATAAAGGAAACTTTAAAATGGACTATTATTGACTTAGAAAAATTTTGGGCTTATTTGCAACTAATCTCCCAAAAAATTCTCAACAGGTCATGAAAACTTAAAAATTTTAAGGTTGAAATCCGAACGAGAGAGTTTGCGATAGAAGCTCCTTAACTCTTAATTAAAGCTAATTAAACGATTTAAAACCGAGAGGATTGCAATTAACTAAATAAATATACTCAAAAATAAATGAAGTGTAGATATAAATAGGTATGTATGTATGTAAGCCACCAACCAATTTCTCCATCCACCTTCGAATGACCTCAACGCAGGCTGCATCGTCTCTCGACATAGTTATGTACATCGCTACACGAGTATATACTACTTGTATGAATTCAAACCGAAGCAAGTAGTCATTTAGACGGTCTATGCAGACAGACAGACAGACAGTTATTTCGGCAAATCAACGAAAGATAGATGAAAAACACACATACACACAACAAGCACTCCTTAACATCAGGCAATCAGAAAAGCTAAGCTGCAATTTCAACGGATGCCGGGCGCAATGAGCAGCCACTGCGCTGAGACAACGCACACAGACACACATACACGCATACATACAAAATATATAATGACAACGACTGGAGACAGAAGGAGCTTGCCACTTGAGAGCATCCGCGCAAACGTCGAAATGAATAAAAGTCGCATTTCAGCAGATAAGGACAAGTGACAGAGCGGGGGAACGGCTCAGGAGCAGGTCTGCGGTGCAAGGGCACAGGAAGAGTGAAATAAAACTATGAAATGGACGGTGACTGACCAAATGAGTAGGAACGGATGACTGTCTGCCCATATGCAAGTGTATGTGTGTGTGTGTGGGTGTGCGTGCATTGTGCGGGTGAATCAACTCGACAGTCAACGAACCGAATTCAATTTAGTTTTTCGGCCAAAGCAACAAATTGCCAAGTTGCAAAGTAATTAGCCGATTGCATTGGACAGCGCTGAGCCAACAGCAGCGGCAACAGTCGACATTGTGGCACTGCTGATTGAGGGCTACCTCAGCAAGATGTTTGGCGACGAACTGGTGGCAGCGCAGCTTTGCCGTCGTCAAGCCGGATCCGAGCGCATTGTGCTTACAGTCTGTTATTCATTCGTTGCTGCAACGCTAATTACCGCAACAGCAGCAACAACAACAACAATCAATTTCATTTAGCAGCAGCAGCAATAATGGTGCGGTTGTAACGCCACTAAAGCGTGCGACAATCTGTCACTTCAACTACAACTCTGAAGTTTATGTACATATAGCATCCTCAGAGGTGCTTTTGTATTAAGGTGGTTGCTGTTTTTGAAAGTGGTGATTATATATTAAACGTACATTTTATAAATAATCTTGAAAGTAGTTTACAATCTTTGCCTGAACTTGGGAGATATTTGCTTTTAACTTAACATAGTTGGTAGTGGGGGCGTATGAGCAACATTTTGTTTCATAGAAAATTTTAAATTTTTTCAACATTATAACAAATACAAGTATAACGTTTAATTTCAAAATTCCTCTACGGATGGCTAGAAAATAATAAAAATTAAATCCAGGTTCTATCCAAGTGAGTCTTCATTCGGAACACTTCTCCTTTAAGGCCTTCTAAAACTCAAACTATTGAGCTAAAACTGTTCACAAATATTTTTCATAGTTTAGTGACTAAAAACGAGCCTGAAAATCGAAAAATGTTCCACTGTGGATAAGAACACCCTTAGTGCACTTGCATAAGCCACATACACAATGAATGTTACTCATACGCCATGTCATGTGTCAGCTAAAGAATTTCTGCTACAGTCAAGCACCAGAAACAACGACAGACGTAACAAAAAGTACAATAACAACAACGAATACAAAAATTACAATAACAACGACAAAAAGTAAAGTTAAACCAACAACAACACAGAAAGCACAACAACAAAACCAAAATCACAACGCCAACTGCAACGTGAAAATCTGTGCTGTTGTTGCTGTTGCCGTTTTTATTGCGGTTGCTTGGCTGGCCACTGTCGCCAGTGATGCTTGTAGGACATGCACTTCACATCAAATTACCAATTTGCGGTGCACTTGTGTTGATTTCAGCGGAAGTGAACGAGATACTCACTTGAAGCTTCGCAGCAAAGTGTGGGTGTTTCGAGCGCATTCCCTGCCACCGCTCAGCATCCACGCTGCAATACTTCCCGAAACTCACGTCCACACACACACACGTGTATGTTGTACCTTTTCGAAACGTTTGCATGTGTGGATATTCAATTAGAGGGCAATAAAAGGAATCGGCAATTTTGTAGACGATCCAGCTTCGATGATAGAAATGTGAGCTTCACTGCTGCTTACTAACTGCTGCAACTGCCGCTGCTGCCACACATGTAACGAATTCTTTTTGATGCAGTCGCTTTTTCGACACGAGCATGCATACATATGTATGTGTTTGTGTGTCTGTGTGTTCACAGGGAGTGAATTAGAAATCTGCAAATGAATGGTAAAAACGACGAATCGCGCACGAACACTTTTTGCAAACTGTGATTGCAACAACTCACATGCACACGCTTAAACATCAGTGTGTGTATATGTGTGTCAGCTGAGGTGGTAAGCGGAAAACGCTAATTGGAGAACTTTTACTTACTTTAAAGCGCAGAGTCGCACTTCCGCTCTTTAATTGTTGTAAAGGAAGTATTGCACATACACATACACATGCCTTTTATTTATTAGGTCTTGCAACAGTTTGAGAGGATTTAGAAGTTTTATGTCGAGCTTTGAATTTAAAAGACAAATGTATGCAATTTTAAGTGTTTTAAGCTTAGAAAACGTGTCAAAAGATTCAAGTTAGAAACTAATCTTAAACTCATAGATTCGAGTTTCAATCGTGTAAGACGTACCAGAGCTGATTTTATATATACTAAATACATGTGACATAAATAAAAAAAACTATCGCTATCACATCTCAAATATGTACTCGTATAGCGGCCTGCTAAATGTCTTTAATAGTTAGATGAAGAGTCAATTATTTTTTAACATAGTTTTACCTAGACTGACCATATGTTGTCGAAAGCTATGCTAATTAAATTTTTTTTTAACTCACTTGTAGATCACGACTGCGAACAATAAGA
Source organism: Bactrocera zonata (assembly GCA_037783105.1). Classification (NCBI taxonomy): domain Eukaryota; kingdom Metazoa; phylum Arthropoda; class Insecta; order Diptera; family Tephritidae; genus Bactrocera; species Bactrocera zonata. Next base: position 136,748 of record JBAWJQ010004619.1, on the reverse strand, counting down.
AAAGTAATTTTTGGAACTTAACTATCTTAAACTCTTTTCAGAAATAATCCTTGATATTACAGACATAACTAGAGACTTAAAAACAGATATTAGTATCGGTCTATCGAGCCTTGGTCGTATAAGTTTAAATGCCATAGAAGTTAAGTTTTCTCAAAAAGACGGACAAGTTACACACCAGTGAATTCAATATCATAATAAACCCAATTATACTGGATGTCAAAATCGTCATTCCATAACATCATTATCATCACCATAACTTCACCTAATTAATCACTGCTTACAAAATCTACAGCAACATTATTATCATCATTATCATTATCTTAATGGTTTCCATTTGAATTATCAACATCATCATCATCATTATAATTTTAATCGTCGTTCATTAAATACAATTCTCTTTTTTATCTTCATCATCAAAAATATTACAATTACCTTCATCATCACGATCATCATTGTCTTTATTCCTGTAAGCTTTATAAACATTAGCATTTTAATTTTTATCAACAACATCCTATCATGATCATGGTATCATCATAATCACCAAAAACATCATCGAAATAATTTCCACTAGTATATTCCACATAATAATCATCATCAACATTATTATATGTCTTTATTACCATTATCTACGTAATAATCATATTATCATACATATTACGATCACTAACATAACCGATATCATAGTTATGCTCATAAACACAATCATCATTATCTTATTACTCATCACTGATATTATCAACATCATCATCCTCAACACCATCATAATTTTAACCATCATCAACATGACCAACAATATCATAATCAATAAGCATCATGATCATCGTCAAGATCCTCATAATCACTATATTAATCATCATCATCATCACCATTATTATAATCATATTTCATCGTCATCTCAATCATCATAATAATCACCACCTTGCCATCACCATCATCACTATCATAATCACCATTATTATTATAAAGACCAACTTAATATCATAATCATCATCTGGAACACGATTATCATCACCACAATCATCCGAATCAACACTCTATCATCATCTTCACCATCTTGTCGTCCGCATCATCATCTTATTATCATCATCATCGTCATCTTCATTATCATCATAATAATGAGCATATTATCATCACCATCATCATCATCACAATCATAGTCATTATTGTTACAAATACCACCTTAATATCATATCATCTTGATCACCATTATCATCATAACAATCATCTTAATATCATAAACATCATCATCTTATCAAACCATGGAAGTCATCCACAAAGCTTTCCAGTACATACATCTGGCTGTTCTCTATCCGACACATGAGTCAGTTAGAGATCAAGCACGGTTGACTCGTCTCATGACATAAGCTTCTTACCACTCCTGTAGAGTTTTCCAAATTTGTGAAAATCAACTTAGATCAGGAATACGTAGGTTAAACAACCCGAACTTGAATCTATTGAGAAGTAAATATTTATGTTCGTTTAATTCACTTTCAGCAAAACCCCAATGTTATGTTTGCTTATTGCACAAAAGGAGCTTTCTCTTAAATTTTATTGATATTTTTTATTTTAAATTCAATTTCGCATTTATTTGGTAAATATTGACGAAAAAGGTGCAATCTCTTCGCCCACAAACAAGCAGCAATCGTACAATGAATTCAGGGTTACTGATTCGCTTCGATATAAATATACTATGCATGAACATGCGTTCGTGCATGTGGGTGTGTGAATTTTTATACCGAAATTATTATAACTTTGAAATAATATGAATTTCGCAAATACCACTGGCTACCGAATTTCAGCAATTTTCCAACTTATGGCCGCTCAATGCATTTCAATTTACACAAATACAAATACAAATGCATACAAAATCATATTTATAAACATGTGTAAATGTGTGCGTGTGTGTGCGTTTTGAATGAGTGAAACGAGTGCGATTTCGTACACATTTTTGCTGTGGTTCCTTGGACTTGGCTGAGTCGGCTGGCGTGGCAAGTGAGAATATTTGAAAATTTCATATGCCACAGCAGAGCAAATAAACATATAAGCATGAATCAGTGTGTGTGTATAAAAGAAACAGCATAGTTTGTTGTTGTGATGCACGCATACATACAAACGCACTTTAATAACACATTCTATTTGCCAATATACATATATATATAAGAGTGTGTGCGCTCGGAGCAGTTTTTTTTTATGCAGCTTTGCTTGGCAACACTGTATTTACATGTATTCATAAGTATATTTGTGTGTGTGTGTGTATGTCGGTATATTTACTTGGTCCACTTACTTCCGATTTGTACTGCAATCGAAATTTTACAGCTTCCACTGCGCTTTCTTCGAGATGTACGGTTATGAAGCGCTGCATACTCACACAACAACACATATACATACACACACACACTCACACTAACAAATTGAAAAATGACAAAATTGCACAATATGATAAATTGAATTCCTCTGCGCCATTTGTAGCTTAGACATTGCTACGCCTTTGTCCCCATCACCTTTACTAGCCACTCTTCCCAGCACACACACACATATACATACAAAGAAAGTCATGTACAAATAAGCAACGTGGTACGTGTGTGTGCGCGATTCATGGACATTCCAAACATAAATAATGGAAAAAGTTTTTGCATATGAATGAGCGGAAGAAATGAGAAATCACATTAGAATTAGAATAGTTGAGAAAGGATAAACTACTATGTAATGCCAATTCGGACTACAACTGTCATTTGTGTAGCCATTTGCATGTAGCTGTGTGTGTGTCATGGTGTGACTGAACGCCACACACCTCACACTCACTCACACACTCGCACTTGCCACAAACTTGTTTGTGCGCCTTCTGTTCGCATTCTAATTTTAGTTTGTGCTCATGGCTGTGTGTATATGCAGATGTGTGTGATGTGAGTATGTCTGATTGCTTGGGTGTGCTTTCGGCATATGAACTGACGACTCTCTTTCATAATACGGTGGCAATTCAATTTGATTGAAATCGCCTGGGATTTGTAAGAATTCGACATGTGACATAACTTTTCGATAAAACACAGTTAAAAAGGATCCATGTGCGTGTATGTACATATAGCGCATACGTGTTGTTTGTATGTGTGGCTACTTATTGTCCGCATAACTGTTTGTTGGCAGTAATGTTTATGTGTCAGTTGCAAAGCAAAGGCGTTAAGGAGAAGTTTGATTAAATTTGTTTTTGTTTTATTCAAATAACTGATTTTGGAGAAATGTTTAACCTCAATTTTGCATTTTGGAAGTTAAGTTCGAAAAGCTTTTGTATACTGTTATTTTTGCACATAATTTATTATGAATAAGAACTAGAAATTTAATTTCGATTGTTCAAAGTTATATTCGAAAAACTTATGTACATACATATGTTTATTGTTTTTTTGAAAAAAATAGACTATAAATTGAAACTAATTGTTCAAATTCGAAATTTCGAAATATGTTTAAAAAAAATGTTGTTTCTTTTAGTATTTCAACAAATAGTTAATATTTAAGGGAAAATTAAACTAAAAGTTTATTTTCGAAAATTCGAAATCATGTTCGAAAAAACATTGTATTACTATTTTTACTAATATATTGAAACCGAAAAAAATTTATTAGTATTCTTACAAATATGTAACTAAAAGAAATTATGTAATTAATTTAAAACAAATTCTTGTTTTTTTTCTTTGTGTTTCAAAAAATATTTGATATTTAAGGGAAATTGAAACTAAAAGTTCATTTTCGAAAATTCGAAATTAAGTTCGAAAAAAATTGCATTCATATTTTTAGAAATATCTAGCTAAGAGAGAAATTTAAACTAATTGTTTAATTTCGAATTTTCGAAGTAAAGTTGGAAAAAATATTTTGTGTGAATTAGTATTTTCAAGCATTGCATATTAGTGTTAGGCATGGTTAAAGCATAATGAACACAAATTAGATCGAGTTCTAAAGTACTAATTCCTATATCCAAACACGTGCATATGTATGTATTATAATTTAATTTAATGCTGGAACTAAGCGACGTTAAAATTACTTTGGTGAACCTAATATTTATTACATTTAGTAAACACATTTTGGCAAAAACTAATAGCAGATATCGATTGATTTTTAAAAGTTGTCGATATGTATTTATGCCGAAGTCTGGCCAAAAATATTATATAGTAGAGATATCAGTATCAGATAGATTATTAATCTATCTGTTGAAGTATTCTTTATTTTCGAACATAATTTTTGACAACTTAATTGAGAATTGGCTTTAATTAGGAATAATTATATGCCCGTCTGCTATCAACATATAGGAAATAAATAACCAATCAAGCCATCCTAAGTTTCATATGGCCATCTGCATGTGCTATTACGTACACCTATACAGCCCGTACTTCAACTGCTTGTAACTCTCCCTTGACTTTGGAGCAATTTTCCAGCTACATAACACGCTAATTTTAGTTTTTCAATTACTTTTTGTTGTTTTTGTTTTTTAAATTTTCCTGAAACAAGCAATACAATTAATTTATTAGGTTCATTAACTCGTTCTCGACGCCATCGGGCACATGTCCACTTTGCCACGAACACGTGTATACACATGTAGAGATTTGTAATCGAGTGCATGGTGGAGGAGAAAGGCAGGCGTAATAAAGACAATGACTATTAGCAAGTAAAAGTGGCGTACAGGACCATAAGCGCTACCAGGAAATGTTGAAAGAAGCAGGGGACTAAATTGAAAATGCACAAAGCCACTAATACACACACAAATATGGCTTCACTCTACACTAAAATGGTTGTGGGAGTCTCACTCACCCGCATGCTCTTCTCATACGGGAGGAAGGGTATGGCGCCGGTCAAGGCAGGAAATCGACAATTTCGCTTCAGTAACCAACAATGGACGGAAGTTAATAATGGAACATGAAATGCGACGACAACGACCACGATGAGTGGCGCGCACGCAACCGTGGACCAGCGCACAACAACAAGCCGCGCAGCGAATGTGAAACAAAAGTTAAAAATTAAAACGAAAAGGAAGACCGAAAGAGGCAAAGATTAGAAGTCAAAAATGGCGCAAAAAATAGACAAAGGCGCATTGTGCTCAGTATAATGAAGCTGAGCGTCCGCTAAATGTGCACAACGGAGAAGGAGATCGGCGGTCCATCGGTCCACATTGCTAGATGTTGCTCGCCCGCCTATTCGCTACTTTTGCTCTTCCTTTCCTCTTTTTGCTCGCACACTCACGGCAGGATATGTCACCATGCCTTGCATGCACTGGACATCGGTCGATGCGGCACTGTCATTGCAAATCGGTTGCGGCGTCAATATACTTTTGCAAAATGCAATCATGCAACAACAAAGCATAACACAAGCGTATCAACAATGGAATTGCTAAGCACACCTTCGCTGCTTTGCGTCCAAAAAGCGTACGACGAAATGTGGCATGCAGCACAAACTGAATTGAAGGACAACTCAGCCGTGTGCGGGTGTGTAGAGTGCTTCGTCGTTTTGAGGAATATGTCCACCGTGGCTGACATCAATATGGCGACGCCAACAAAACAATGCACTCGACTAATCGCTACTTTAATAGATTTATCCAATGTGCCGCGCTATTATTATTTCAGTTAATGAAAGCGCCACAAAAGCCAACTAACCAAGCAAACAATCAAACGCAGCACCAGACAATGGCCGCAGACAATGGTCGATGATGCTGACGACGAGGGCATCGCAGCAGCAGCCGCAATAACGAGTAGCGTAGAGTAAGTAGTAAAAATGGATGCGGAGTTCCTACGGAATTGCTGCTTTTGTTGTGAACTTTTAATAATGAAATCGCTCGTTTTTGTTATGACTTCATTTCGTTGAATATTTTGACAGTGGCATGCTGCGCCGTTTAATAGTCAATTCAGCTAGCCATTCTTCTGAAGCTTTCATTTTATGGCGCCTTCATTACTACGAAGCAAACAAACCGGTTTCTCGTTCTTCGTCACAACTAATTAGGTAAGTCCACATCCAGATATGAAGCTAATTTTACGATGATGTCTAATGAAAAATTCATGTTTTACGAATAGTCTGATATTCAAAAGCGACTGTGAAAGCTAACCTCGGTGTGAGTGAATTCGGTCAGCCAATTTTCAAGTATAATATATGCTTTGAAAAATGGTTTACCCATACAGTTCATTTAATATTAATTTAAGACGGTCGATGCAAAAAAAAAAAAAATTATATATTCTCAAAATTTTTAGTTGTAAGTTTATAAACGACAATTGAAAGATTCTAGGCAGGTGAGGTACACAAGGTGTGTTCGAAAATAAACATGACTCAAAAAGAAAAACAAAAAAAAATGGTTTTTCGGCAAAATCAATTTATTTTATTCTAAACAGTCTCCTTCTGCTTCAAACAGTTTTTTGCATGGTCCAAAAGCATGTCGAACTAGTGTTTTAGCTCGTTGGCCGGTATGACCGTCAGTATGCCGGTGTAAGCCTTTTGAATGGCCTCTACGTCTACATAACCTTTTTCTTTCATGAGCAAATGCATTTTTTCGAAAAGGAAGAAGTTGCACGGTGTCATATCAGGTGAATACGGGGAGTAGTTAATAATTAAAATGTGATTTTTAGTCAAATAATCGGTCACAAGCGTCTATCGATGAGACGGATTTTGAGCAATTTTTGGTCGTCAGTCAATTTGTGCGGAACCGTGCACACACCTTTCGTAAACCAAAATGTTCGGTCAAAATGCGATAAATCGATGTCTTGAAAATGAAAAAAAATTAAAAAATTCAATTCCATTTCCATAAATTTTAATGATGATTTCGGCTAGTTACGATGGAATTTCCGGTGATCACGGATTTTAATAGGCCCACATGTTGATCGTCATTTATGTCCTCACGACCACGATGTAAACTCATTTCATCAATTAAAACGTTTCGGTAAAAGTTTTACCAATTTTAAAACAAAATTTAATGTTGGCTCTTTGTTCGAAGCTCATTTTCGCACCGACAACACAAATATACTGACACTTAAAACGCAATAACTTTACTTCCAATCACTAGGGGGCGCTAGATTCAAAAAGTTGGTTTACTTTGGAACGGACCTTGTACATATGTATGTGTATCTCTCAGTTTATGCGATAATGATCAGGAAATTTTAAATTGTTATTTTCTTACTAAGAAGTACCTTATTCCAGGGAAGGGCCGATATCGAGCTTGAATGGAAAGTGTTTTCATTTCAAGAGATATCTTAAAAAAATTTGGCATAATTTATTGCGTAAGTCAACGGTACAATCTTCGAAGAAATTGTTCAGGTCGGATCACTACAATATGTAGCTGTCACACAAACTGAGCGATAAAAATTCTTATAAGAAATTTTTCGTATTTGAGCTTCAATGTAGCCGAAAGTTTTTTTCTTGTTTTTTTTTCGATTTTGGTTCTAAGAGAAATTTCCTCATATAATGTTGAAAGAAAACATATTACATATCATTATAAAAGACTGGTGAACACGAAGCTGTCTTCATCCCTCAACAAAAAAGAAACCGACAACCAGAAAACAAATATCTTAATTGATTTGTGTAATATATTTTAATGCGAGTGCGATGGCCTTAGTGATGATGATGAAAGCATAAATTATTTGCTGCAAATTTCTTTTCAATCGGCGTTTTTGTCGTTTTCCGCTTTGCTGCACCAAAGAGCAACAGTAATGGCCATACAAATGTGGACCCGCAACAAATAGCCGCCTCGCCTTCTCTACAACGCTCAGCCGTGAATTGTTTTGATTATTTAAAGTTAAAACAAACAAGCACACACATATACAATAAAATATTTATTTAATACATAGCAGCAGTATGTGTGTGTTATTCGCCAGCGCGTTTCCTTTGCCCGATCTAGTGCGGGGGGCACAAACATTTTAATTACATTAAGTGATTACACTCGTTAATTACGAAAAAATGCGCTGCCGTTCGAGCGTAAAACCCGACGCAGCCACCACAGACGTCGTCGCTAGCCCTCCGCACCCTCATCGCCACGGCTGCGCGCATTTGTTGCCGTGTGCCTGTGTGCGCTTTTGTACTTCGCTTTCGTTATGCTTTTGCTATGTTTTACAGCTTTCGTCCTTTCGCTTGGCTTTTCGCTCCTTCCGCTGCTTTGATTTTGCTTCGTGCTCCGCAAAAAGTGAGAAATTATTTAGAGACTGAAAAATCGGCCAAAAGCAGCTGCTGCCGCCGAGAATATTGGATTTGCGCGCTGTAGCCTCTGTTGTGTGTTATATTGTTGGCGGCAGTTGGGTGCGGCGCAGTGCCGGGGTAGTTGGAAATAATCGCCTGAAATCGATGCAGGCAAGCAGAAAATATCAAAGTAATCAGCCGTTTAATTGAGATCAAAACCGCAAACCGGCTGCAGAAGAAATTAATTAAATAAGAAAATGTCGCGCGGGGGCGGTGGAGAGGCCGCGGTCATATGCTGAACGCCGCGTGCCACATGCCACATAAATGATCTTTTCAATTGTGGAGAAGATGAGCTCATTTAGCTGCCATTTGACGGCGACCTCAATTTGATTAGATTGAAAGAAAAATACACTACTGTAAACTACACTGTAATTATAAGCAAATAACGGTTGTTGTTTATGCACTCAAATGCCGCTGTTTGGTGGCAAATTTCTATAAGAAATTAAAACTCGTCATTTTTATTGCATTTCAATTAGCGAAAACCACCACAAACCAGATTAAAAGTTTATTCGTATCGGAATTAAAAAATCGAAATCTATTTTTTAATCAAAAATTTTTTAATTGCGAAATTTGCAACCCTGGTGAAACTTGGTTAACTTGCCAAATGTACATAAAAGTAAAGTGTCCATAATGTCTAGAAATTACCGGAAAACAGTTCACATTAGAACAGGGTATCAAATTTTGGCTTCATTTATTCTTGTCAGCCAAGCCGAAGAAATGAAGGTCGTACTGAGTCATGCTTCGAACCCTCTCATACGAATTCCTACCAGAATATCTTTACATATAAAAAGTACGTGTCACGTTGTTTGTCCGCGATGAACTCCTAAACTACTGAGCCGATTTTAGTAAAATTTAGCACACTGTGTCCAGTTGGAACCAACTCAGAAGATAGGATAATAAAATTAATTCATAATTAAAAAATACAGTGAACGCTGATCTCCATTAACCATGCACCTTTCTGATGTTTATTAAGGACAATCTATTTAGTGGACAACTCTATTTACAGGACAGAAAGGCTGGTAAACAGGCATTGAGAAAGCAGCCTTAAATACGTTATTTTTTGCAATGAAATTTATTTGCATGAACTTATTAAAAACTAAACCTCTTTCACCGTATTGAATAGTTTATTATATGAACAATAGTATAAAATTCAAGGTATGACAATTAAGTAATGAGACTGATTCCATAAAAACCGTATATTTGAAAATTATTCTACAACTCTGTCATACCCTTCAAAGTAGTCCCCTTGGGCAGCTATACAGTGATTCCAGCGCGTTTTCCATGCTTCGTAACATTTCTGGAACGCTTCGACTGGGATGTCCGCGAGTACCCTCGTCACGGCTGCCTGGATGTCCGTAATCGACTCAAAATGGGTTCCTTTGACCACCGATTTTGTTTTAGGAAATCAAAAAAGTCACAGGGTGACATGTCGGGCGAATAAGGCGGCTATTACAAGACAGCGATCCCTTTAGGGGCCAAATACTGGGACACGCTGGGGGCGGTGTGGCACGGCGCGTTGTCGTGATGAAGGATCCTGTAACGAGCGATGTCTGGGTGCACCCTCTTGACTGGTTTTCGCAATCTTTCGAGTACTTTCAATACTGGAGTTGATTCACAGTTTTACCCGGTGGAACGAATTCTTTTCGGACGATTCCATGGCTATCCAAAAAGGCAATAAGGCCTCGACTGGTCTCCCACTCCGCGCCTCGTCTTTCTCGCCCCACCTTAAACTCTTTGTGTCATCGAAACACCTGGGCACGACTAAGAGCACTATCACCATACACTTTTACAATTATGGCGTATGTTTTCGAAGCTGTTTCGCCCAATCCGGTGCAAAATTTTATCGCGACGCGTTGCTCTTGATTTCGTTTTTCCATTTTCGTGACGAGCACTACAAACACACGTCTACTCAACTTGACCCAGCAGGCGAATTAAACAAGCTGGAGCGACGGTACATATATCAATGAAAAGGAGAGGGATGCCGGAAAAAGAAAAAGGAAATTTCAAGGTCACAGGTTTACCACAAGCGCGGCAATAAAATCAGTCTCATTACTTAATTGTCAAACCTCGTATATACAGCAACGCGTGGCCGGATCCCCTAGTTATGTATATACATATAAATAAATTGATAGTAACCATTTGATACTACGATATGAATATCTAACCCAAAATTAACCGCTCTAAACTAGGTTAGATCGGTAGCTTAGAACTGGCTGCCGTATAATTTTCTTAATTACGTCAACCAATACGCCGACCAGACTTCGGTCACAACATAACTTTAGAAACGCACTGATTGCCTTTCACACAGGTAATATCAACGTTCTCTCACAGTGAACTTATGTACTTAGAGTCAAACTACCAAACATAACAAACTAAGGTTTGAGTTGCCCCGAAAATCTAGCGCGACTCTTGCGCAACTCCATTCCGAATACTGTAGCAACTTAAATTGATATTTATCTAGAATCGACCACGGCTTACCGAATATATTTACAGCGTGTAAAAAGTCTCCACAAGACTCTAACCCCCTCTTAGTATGTCCAGTAAATTCCACTCATTCAACACCCCTCTTCTTATAGACCGACCCTGTGAAAACAGCACTTTTTATAGGCCTGCCGATGGATGACTTCGCTGAACACCAACTCGAGCCTTATCACCCAAGCGAGAACCAGGTATCAACAACAGCAATGGAACTAATATATTTTAGCAGCAAAAACATGAGTAACGATCCCAAATTCTTGTACTCAAACTTCAATTAAAAAAATTATGGTAAAAAGTCCACGAGATTTAGACAAGTACAGTACAAAATTATATCATAAAGTTGGAAGAACGGAATTACGGGTATATCGCTCTCGAATTAAAATGTTGAATAAAAAAATCGAGCTGTCACTCACCCTCTGTCTCATGCCTTGCATACATACTTTTATGTAATTTAAATTCACAAATATTCTAAACATCCCTCGCCCAAAATATGACATGTTTCAGCAAAATACTGCACTTATATATTTAAGAGCACATTTTCAACGTCAGGTAACGCTTACTTCGTGTCCTTGCAAAAGTTGAAATTAAACACGTAGCACAGCGCGGTAATAGCGCCATTCACATACAAAAGTCCCGAGCGTGCCAATGCTCGTACGTTTGCCATCGCCATCGTTCAGCCAATTCAATGGCCAGCAAACATACATAAATATAACGGTAAGTATTATATATAGCGGCATCTTGTATTCAGCTGTCATCAGCAAGTTCGCCGCTTTACGATGCCTACGCTAGCGCTAGCTAAACTCCATGGCTCAGGCCAATTTGTAGGTGCCACAATCACCCATCTCCTTACACTCCACACTCTCTTGCTCCAATATTGCGAATTGGTTTGTGTGTGTTTGGTTGCTGTTTGTGACAGTCATTAGAGAGTTGTGAGTTGTGCCATGCCGCCTGCATAAGTCATGTATCGGCAATCCCGTTGCGCCGCTTAACTGTCAACGACCGACGAAATGTCAATGCCGAAACCCATCAATATGCTATCAATGGCGCTGTGTTCTATTTTTGTGTGTCTGTACAAATGATGTTTATCGTGCAGTTCGTAAGCATAAGTTGGCTAACATTTTCGGTGCCAATGTACCGTTGTAGTTAGTCTGCATAACTTTTTCAGCGGCTTAAGGATGGATTCTACTGTGAAAATGCGAATAAATGCTAAAGTGAAACTCAGAATTTATAGATTATTTACACTTATGATATTGTGAAGCTCTGATAACTTTCCTGAGTAGCAGCGAAGCAACTCTTAGGCAATAAGTACCCTCCGCGCAGTATATTATTGATTTCACATCCTTATACTACTTGAAGTTCTTCAAAACTATTAAATCATTTATCAACCTTATTTAGTTGTCGAAATCTCTTCTATGAGCGATAAGAGAATGGCCTCTTGGAACTTATTCCTTTCTCAAGATGCTCTTTTAATGAACCACGTAATTCAAGTTGGAAGACACTGAGCTAGTGTTATGAATATGAAGTTTCCTGTAACCTAAAAACTACTGTACATTCGTCTTCGCAGTTCTCAAATATCTGTAATGAGAGCCAAATAAAGAGTTATATGGTAAAGATTTCCATCTTCAGAAAATCAAATGAAGTTAAAAGGACTTATTCGCTTTCCTTTAAACATTTCTCTATTTTCATGAAAATTTGCCTAACATTTCTGCCAACATAAAAATGTAGAATTCAGATGTGAGATTAAACCACATTGGTAAAATAAAAAAAATGTGTCTGTCATCTAGGCCAGATAACCCAAAAAAAATTTTTTTTCTCGAGTGGTACAACATTGTTTACGTTCGTGTGAAGTTTATTCTTACTAAGTCAATTGGTGTGTGTTTCGCAGCTGTTGTTTTACGAAGTAACTATTTAAAATGAACAACGAGTTTTCGAGAAATGTGTTTCCAATGGAATCACGACCAAAGGCTAGTTGAAAATGTAGCAGAGATGTTGTGAGTGGTCTTCGTTATCAAGAGCATCAGCATCTCAGTGTCAAAAAGCATTCAGTAAAGGTCATGAAGTCAAAAGGTTGAATAGAAGTCCTTCATCCAGATCTCCTAATGACGGTAACATCTAAAAACGAAACAGTGCTTGAAAAGCGTCGTGTTAGTATCGGCGCGATAGCAGAGGACGTCGATTTATCTTAAAGATCAAGCCAATATATCTTGGTTAAAGTTTCTGGTATGAAACTACCCTATCGTACCCTGAATCTTGTGCAAAGAATAGAAAATCGAGTAGAGATCGCAAAAAAGATGTTTGACAATGTAGTAAGGGCCATATATTCATCAAACGCAACATTAATGGTAAGATTACGTGTCTATGTGAATATGACATTCGACTTTCTAACAATCTTCTTGAATAATGGCAACCCAAACATTAGACGAAACTGAAAAAACCTAAACCACTGAAGCTCATAGCAGCCAAAACGTATATCAAGTGTATAAAAATTTGGTTTAAGCGTTAGCATCTTGTATTGGCTCAGAAGCCTATTTTGAGGATAATTTGCCAGTCCGGTTCAAATTTGATCCGATGGTAAACACAAGTTAAAACAGTAGTCTGTAGATGCAGCTAGGCGAAAAGTGAGCAGAACGTAAAAATTTATGAAAAAGTGTGTTAAACAATATTATCTACCAGTTTAAGTAACTTCTCCGGTACAGGAGCAAGTGAATCTTGAATTGTAGTTTGCAATGTCTGCTACTCCTTGAGTTGCACACAGACTTTCCATGTTAGCTTTTGCGGTGCTGTAACATTCCTCACCCACTCTGCATACCTGCTCCTCCATGGAAACGTTCTCGTCGCCACATGTCAGTTCCACCTCTTGTTGCGCTATGCAAAAGCGAAACCATTGCTCGTCCAACAGTGGGAGATAAGTAGTTATTACCTCGATGTCTACCGACAGAGCTTCCACAATAGCGTTTAATATCAATTAGCGTGGAGAGGCAAATTTTATTCGAGGACATGTTTAACATTGAAAATGCAAAAAAACTTTAAAAATAAGATCAGATTTATTTCGATGAAATACGATGATATCATTTCCAAAGAACTTCTTCTGAGACCTTTTTTATACATATATATTTATAAATAAACTAGCTGACCCCGCAGCCGTTGTCATGCGTGAAATTATGTATTTTGAAATAAAAAGAAAGTTAAATTAATCATTTCATTTTTGATTTCTTTTTTAATGTAACGCAGCTTTATAAAAAACATTTTTTGGTATCTGTTTCGATGTCCAACTCGTGAGCACCGTGTAAAAAACATAGCATTTCCTATTTTAAGCCTCACACTATGCGACTATCTTTAGGTCCTTTTGAACTGAAATGGGAAATCGTTAGAACTTAAAGGAATTCATAGAATCAAGCATTCTCCCCCTTGTATTCGATAGGTGCGTCACAATCAGTCGGGTTCCATTACACAGTTTCGGCGCATGAAAATTGCGAAACATAATAACGACGGATCCTATTTTGAGACGCAGATGATGCGGTGGCACACCAAGCCTGTCCAAAGAATTTAAAAATACCACTGGATAATTCGCGGCGTCGTCTTCATTGTCATGACGATCGATCGATTTGTATGAGCGCAAGTCTCCCGGAATTTGACTTTGAATCTTCCAGTTTAAGTCAACAACATCGGTATTGTTGGCAGCTAACATTGCACTGAAGGAATCGTAAGTTACGATAATTTGGCCAATGTCCGAGCATTTGTGATGAGTTCATCTTTCATGAATTGATAAAGGGAAGATGAAATTGGTATCGAACCACCGGAAGTATCAACCGAAATTGTACCATTTCCAATTGTTATTGCTCTACTGTATTCTCTGGGTTGAAATACACCCTTTGGCCATTCTCCAAATTAACTACGAGACGCACAACAATCGGAAAACGTTCATGAATTGCAAAAGTAAATAACCTACAAAGCGCTTTATTGCAGTTCACGTATCGACCGTATGGTTCAAGACCAATAATCGCCATGTTGCTTCCTTCGGTGACGTACTTATAAATGTATTTTATCGATTTCACCAAACTGCAATACTAAATATTTATATGAGTTTTGAATATGAATTAGACAATAATGGTGAATATAGTACGATCCATGTGTTGTCAACTTCGATATTCACTTTTCTAATTTGAATGCTGAATGTTCTGCCATTGTCGTCTGGTGAGCGACGCCGATAGAGTTGATATCTATCATTTCCAGTTTGTATTTCCGAAAGAAAAGCACATGAATAGTGTTTCGTGCATTTATTGTCAGACATACAAATCGAAAAGGGATTGTGGTGTCCGCAAGGTCCATGAACCATATTGGTTTTCACCACTTCATATAATACTGGATCTTTCTCTATATCAGGAATTTCCGGAGAAATGATTTCATCAATTTGATCTGGTGTAACCATCATCCAAAGAAGAAAGTGTGCGTGCGGAAAACCTCTATTTTGCCACTCAACAGAGTACATCTAGCATCCAACAGCACCACATATACGTTGCTTCAAGATAAAGTCAATCAAACATCGTAACTGTTGTTTGAAAAGTCGTGCTGTGACATCGTGACGATCGCTTGCTGATTGACCGCGATCCATAATTCCGTACGTATGTCACTGCATCCTGGGAGTACTTCTTGCCTTACCTTGCCTTGGGCTGCCATACTTTGATGGCAAAAAGAACCCGATATTAGGGCGACCTCTTGGTGGCTTCGTAACGAATTTCAATCTGCAATTTACGTCTTTGTGTGAAGCACACGTAAAGTATTCACTGAATAATTTTCAATAATTTTTCTTTTGAATAGCCGGAATAAAAAAGCAAGCGACCGAAATTGAACTATTCAAATTATTTGCAAATAAAAATATTGAAAAACAAAACAAACAAAAATTAAAAAAAAAAATTGTACATATGGAAAAAAGTTGATTTTTGGAATCATCCAATTTTCCGACTTTTCATGAAAAGTATAGGATATTTTTATTTCTAAACCTTCCTTGATCCACAACGAATAACCTCTTCAAATTTCATCAATATTGGTTTAGCCGTTCTCTTAGCGTTACTAACGAACAAACATTCATTAGTTTGTATGAGAAAAAGAAAAGGACTGTTTTTAGGGAGTTTCCGGCAATTATTCGAATTTTTCTCTCCGTAAAAACCATCCTTGAACCTCAGCGAACATTTTAAAAAAAGAATTATCAAATTTGGTTTAGTCGTATGAAAGTTATGAGCGTACATACAGTTTGGTGATTCATTTTTATTTATATAGATTATCACTGTAGCTCACTCCGTCTGTTTGTCGGTCCGTCTGTATATGCGGAAATTGCTCACCCTCTCAACCCTCAGTTATTGAGTTACCGAACTGAAATTTTACACATATCGTTTTTTCCCGAAGAATTTTCTGATTTGTTGGAACCTCCGACATCGGACTACTAACTATAACATATAGCTTCCATACAAACTAAATGACATGCCACGAAAATATTCCACAAAACATGGCATACATTATTTTCAAAAAGAACGACGCGGTCCCTGAACAAATTGCCCAAACCGAATCACAGGTTATAGCTGCCACCCAAACTTTTTCGAAAATTTTGTTTTTTAATTGTAAATTGTAACTTCGATGTAAGCGAAGTAAACGGTTTTTCTTATAAATCGAAAAGTCATTTGAATGATATTCAAAAAGATCACAGACAAACTACAATTCGGGCGGACAGAGAATCAACAGAAGATCAAGATTTAATCGAAAGAAAAAATTTGAGCGATTTTCAAAAATTTAAAAGAACATTGGTGCAAATAATACTGGAAAATATTTTTGAAAACATTGATTTATATTCCAATCCGTAAAAGACTCACAAAAGGCCCAACCTGGCACCCAAGTCAGCGAATTTGCAATAAATAAACGAAAAGAGAACTTTCGCGGCCTTAAACCGGTGCAATGCTGTCGGCATTACGAAAATTAATTTTAAAGAAACATTTCCGAATCATAAATCGAGGCGAACAAAAACAATTTATATGTATGTATGTGCGTGTAAGTGTACAGCCATAAAAATAAATATGAAAAATTGTCATTACATTGCGAGCCATTTGCGAATACTCTTAACGGGTGCGAGCAACAAAAACAGCAACATAAATTTCATTTAAGCCTCCTGCCGCCCATAACAGCAGGACCAGCGCGCGACCAAAGTGCAACGCGCCTACCGCCGTTGTCATTTTCATTATTCCTCCAACTTCCTCATTTCGTGACTGTCGACGAATTATACTTTTTTCATATTTGTTTGTGTATGATCTTTTGTTGTTGCAGTCGAGGTTGCTCGTTTGGGTGTCGCTGCTGCTGTGGTTGCTGCCACGGCTGGCGCTGGTGCAACGCGCTTACACCATGACATACTGAAAATATAAATGTAACATTACAGCAAACAACAACAATTCCAACATTTATTATTGTTGGCAGCGAGCAAAAATCTGTCCCAAGTCCCCAAACAATTTTTTAAGATGTTTCATGACTTTTTTACGCGCCGCTGACTTTACGCCATTAATGCATGTTACCGACCGCCACCACACCGCACTCACACACATGCAAGCCAGCGCGTCGCTCACCCCATTCGGTGACTGTCAGCCGTTCGCTCCATCGCAGCGCACTCACCCTGTTTTAAGCGCGCACTTTATACGCCGTTGACACACGAATGCAACGGCAAGCAGGCGTGCAGCTGAATGTGTGCGCTTATATTGGAGTGCGCGAGTGTGTGTGTGTACGCGCTCGCATTTGGCCCGGCTTATAGCGCATAAGTCGCATTTGCCGCATCGCAGCACACTCAACTGCAGTGAAAACCAATAAAAAGCGCAGCGCCGCAGAGCAAAAGTAAACATGAAAATCAACAGCTACAACAACAAAAGCAATTACAACAAATACAAAACACTCGCCATAATGGATAGTCATTGAGCTGGTTGCACTGCAACGAAGCGCGTTGGCAGCCGCGTGTCACCGCCTGCCAGGCGGAAGGCAAAGCACCAGCAACAATGCGACAACCAATGCGACACGCGCCACCCCAGCGCCCACCGCTTGCCGGCGCGCATGAACAACAGTAACAGCAAACAACGTACAACACCACCACAACTAAGCGTGTTGCGGTTATGAGGAGGCGCGTTGAAGTCATCGAAAAGCTGCATAAATGGTAGAAGCGTCGAGCTGCGCGAGGGGCGCGGTGGCGCCTCACACGCGCCCAGGTGTGAGGCCTCCACAATTTGCACACTTTGGCATAACACCTCTTTTACCAGCGTACCAAGTATGTGGCAGACAGTAAGAGGAGGGAGGATTCGTTCTGCAACAAAGGAAGTGCAACATTGTTGCAAATTTCACTGGGCGCATCCATTTCGCGCTTTGATGTTTGTAATTTTTCTTTAATTTTTCATGTCATTTTCGACGGCTGCCCAAACAAATAAAATGGCGCGCGTCGGTGCGGGGCGGCGGTACTTTGCATATGCATGCCGCTGATGCGCTGAGTGATTGGAAGAGAGCACAAAGCAGAAAATTGTTAAAGAATGCACTTAACGGCATAAATAACGGAACGTCATGCTTTCACATGCATGCATGTGTGCATATTTGAATATGAAACATTGTTTGGCGTGTCAAAAGTTTTCGGCGCAACGTACTCATGGCTCCATCCAACACACACCGCCAACTGCCTTTCTCTTAGCCAAATGTGGTTATGAAAATTTATGCAATCATCTTTGCTGCGGAGATTGTGCAGAGGTCACAGTCGGTCTAGCAGCTTAGTTGGCGTTCAATTTCATCTCGCCTGCATCATATTTCATTGCAAGTGACAACAACGGCGTTGGAAAGCTGGTTTCCCTTCCCTGCAAGCGCACTTTATCTCCCACTATCTTTTTCTCTTTCAAGTACAAACAATTTATATTATCTCATCCACAGAAGATGAAGACACTTGTATAAGAAGCTTTTCCAGCATTATATATCCTTTTTGCCCTCGGTCTCTCTCTCTCGCCTTCTCGCTTTCAGGCGGCAAAGAGTCATGCTATTAAATATGCATAATCTTATTTTTTAAGAAGATGTATCATCAGCTCATAATATGTATGAAATATGGAAAATGGCCGCACAATTCACTCAGATACTCACTTAAGTACTCACCAATCTTTCGCGACCCCATAAAACCATTACTCAAGAGGACAATTCAACCAACACTCCAATTATCATAGTGGAAACATTAGGTTCTTATCCACAACTCTAAATATATTGATCATTATGACTAAATTTATTATTTTCATCGTTTAATGAACTACTAATCTATACAGCTAGGGAATATCAATAAAATCAACTGAAAGTCTTCTCATTATCACCTATAAATCAGAAATCCACAACAAAGTCGGATAACCAAAAGACAACTGTTGAAAACCACACTTCTATGTACTGTTCATCACCAATTTGACGGGTCTTCAAAAGCAAACCTCTAAAAAATTTCCCGAAATTCAAATATCCCACAGAAGTCTTTACTTCTCTGGGAACAAACCCAGTTGATACTAAAGTTAAGTTAGGCTGCCACATTAAAGAATGAACGGGCCTGTTTTCTGATCTAGTCCTCGGGTCATAAATCGGAAGTTGACAATATTTATTCCACCTTCATGCCAGATAGTCGGCACTTATTGGTACCTGTGCACGTGAAGAAAATATATCAGTCATTGCTGAGAATGTACACGAAGACCATGGAGAATCGATTCAGAGCTCTTCGCAGCAACACGGACTGACGTATGGAACGAATTGGCGAATTTTTCGTTGAGAGATTAAATTGAAAACGTACAAAATACAGGTTGTGTAAGAACTGAAGCCGTTCGACCTTCCCAATTGACATCGCTCTATGGGTTCTTGAAAAGTTCTAGTAAGATCCAACAGCGATGACAAGCAAACTTTCCGCATTTGGGACGAAGAACAACCTGAATAGATTCAACAGCTAGCATTTCATTCAGAAAAATAACAAAGGTGGTATGTTTTGTGTGTCGGTGGATATATTTCTTCAAAAATGACGCCGATGAGAACGTAACCGTCAAAGGCGACCATTATCGCGCCATGGTAACCGAATATTTGATTCCTGAAATTGAAGCTCGCGACCTTGGCACCTACAAGACGGCGTCCCTTCCGCATCAATTAATGGATTTCTTGAAAGAATATTTCGGAGGGCAGATAATTTCAGTTCTAGGGCGGTCGATTGGCCTACAAGATCCTGTGATATCACACAGTTATACTTCTTTCTTTGGAAATATGTCTAAAGTATGTGCGGACAATCCCGCTTCGATTCAGTTCTTAGAGCAGAACAAGAACAACTCGAGAACCAGTTACCAGTCGAAATGCTCGAACGAGTCATCAAATTGGACTCAACATATGAACCATCTGAAGCATAGCCGTGGTTAACATTTCAAAGAGGTAGTCTTCACAACATAAATACCAAAGAATGTTATTTCGAAAGATAAAAAAACAATATTCTGTAAGAGTGCAATAGAATGTAATAGAATGTAAGAGAATGCGATGAATGTAATAGAATGAACGACTGCTGTAAGAAGTGTCAATTGTGAATTGGGAATGTCTTGTGTGCTTTGCTGGGCGAATGAGTTTTATCGTTCTCTTTAAACTGACTGTCAACGAAGCGAGACGTGCTGCGCACGTACGAAATAAAAATTTAAATTAATTGATTCCGGCCATCACATCTCAGAAGTGGGATCGAGTTAATTTAAATCGACTGCCGCATAATTAAACAAAAAAAACACTGCCGAAACCAGAATTCTTCGTTTTTCATTTCACGTTTTCTGTAGACAGTGCATTTACCACGTTTTTTTTTCCTGATTGTTGTTGTTGCTGCCACGATGTCGAATTTGTTATCACGTGCCCAAGTCATGAAAGTGCTACTGCAAACGGGTATTCAATTCGATCCTGATGCCACGATGAACCAGTTGCGACCGCTATATGATGAATACATTTCCGAGGTAACGAAAGCAAGTGAAAAAGAGGAAAACGCGAATGCCCTTGAAGATCCAGATGCCGCCGCCGACAAAAATACTCAAACTTCAATTCCCGCTACGATTGTGCAATCAATTCAACCTGTTGTTACGAGTGTACCTACGTTCATCGCCACTACGAGTGTTCAAAATTCAAATGTGCTTACAGATGTAACAACAACTGCCGCTTATGTCAGTGCTAAATTGTCAACTGCTGATACACGTGCATTGGTAACTACCCCCGCTATGAGTGTTGTTGTTTCAAGTGGTCCATCGGCTACTGCTACAACAAGTGCCCAATTGTCCACTGCTGTAACAACCGTGCAAATGAATACCGTTGTTCCAAGTGCTACAATTTCAAACAATTTGGACGAAGATGAGACCGAACGATTGCTGATCCAATTGCGTAAAAAACGCGAACTGTTGATGCTTCAAGCAGAGATTAATCAACTTACGCTACAACAGCAAGCACCTGCTGCAAAAACCCGTTGGACTGACGTAAGTGTCATTGAATCAATGATGTCTAAATTTACAGCCGATGACCATTACGATGTGAATAAGTGGATTAGTGACTTGGATGATGCTTTTGCAATGCTGCAATTCGATGAGCGTATGAAATTCATTGCATGTCGTCGTATGTTGAGTGGAACAGCCCAGGTTTTTGCACGCACGATTACGGTATCCGATTATGAAGAGCTCAAAGCTAAACTTATTAGTGAATTTGGCCGCATGCGCACAATGAATGAAGTGTATCAACTGCTGAAAAATCGACGCTTACGCCCTGATGAAACCACCCATCGTTACATTTTGGATATGCAAGAGATAGCGATGTATTCAAAAATTACGGAAGACGAATTGATCGAAATGATTATTAGTGGAACAGGTGACACTTCATCAAGAATCGGTCATTTGTTTCCAGCACGCTCTATTAATGAACTGAAGGAATTTGCGGAACGATATGAACGTCTACGCTTCCAACCACCATTAGGATCAAAACAAATAGCAATAATTAATCGTAATGCGGCCAGTGCACTTCAGCCAACAACTCATCGATCAAATGCGGCCAACGCCACGTCAGTTCGCCCTACCGCAGCTCCAACCATGGAAACAATCCGATGCTACAATTGCTCCAAATTCGGGCATTATCAAAGCCAATGTCCACTGCCGAAACGACCAGCGAACTCCTGTTTTAAGTGCTCATCCACCGAACATGTGTATCGTGAATGCCCACACCGTACCACTGTTGCTGCCGTCCTTAATGCCAACGGAATGAATGATGCTAGAGTGGAACCAATTAGTGAAATGCAAATGGTAAGTGTTGTCTTTGATAAGCCTAACCGTGAACACAGTGAACACAGTAAAAACTTTAAATTAAATAAAAATATTTTTTGTTTATTTGATTCGGGCAGCCCCCGCAGTTTAATCAAACGGAGTGAAGTTCCATTCGAATTACCAAATCAATTGAAAGAGACTCAGTACAATGGCCTAGGAAATGATAGACTCAAGACGTATGGGAATATCAATTGCAAAATAAACTTCCGAAATCAATCAATCAATCAGAAATTATTAACCTTGCCGAATAATCTTATGTCAATACCGATGCTTGTAGGCCGTGATTTTATGAAAAAAGCAAATATTACAATGTGTCAAATAAAATACATTTATGATACGAAAAGATTGAAAGAATTAAATAAAGCTGCCATTTGTACGAAGTTAGAGTCAAAACTTACTGATGTTCTGTGTTCATTTGATTTATTGGCCACTCACTTCTGTCACACAAGGAGTACAATTGAATCGCTTAATCAAGGGGGTGTTACAAGGGAGAAAGAGAAAATAATAGTGAAACACACTGAAGAAAAGTCAAATATCAGCCCGATGGAGTTAGAATTTGCAAATTTATGTGCTATTGTGCCTTCCGATTTGAATTCCTTAGACATTAATCCACATCTTCCGTCAAGGTTGTCATCAGAGTTGCGACAAACAATAACAGAAGTTTATTTCGAATTTCCTTCAGAAAAAGTTAAGCCTTTAGAATATCTTATGAAAATTAACCTTACGCATGAAACTCCTATATACTGTAGACCAAGACGATTATGCCATAAAGAGAGAAATGAAATAAAAGCAATAGTAGATGATTTGTTAAAAGAAGGAATAATTAGACCAAGTCGATCACCTTATGCCTTTGCAATAGTACCTGTACCGAAAAAAGATGGCTCCCTCCGGAAATGTGTAGATTATAAACCACTGAACAAAATAACTATACGCGATAATTTTCCTATGCCATTAGTCGACGATTGCATTGAACACTTGGGGGGAAAAGTTATTTTTCGGTTATTGATTTAAAAAGTGGATATCATCACGTGAAGATGCATCCTGATTCAATAAAATACACTTCCTTCGTGACTCCTGATGGTCAATACGAATATTTATATATGCCCTTCGGTTTATGCAACGCTCCTGCTGAATTTATGCGCTTCGTAAAATTGATTTTAGGTGACCTCATCAAAGAGGGGTTAGTGGTAGTATTTATGGATGACATTTTAATAGCTTCGAAAGATTTTAAATCTCATTTGGAAACCCTTAAGAGACTTTTTGAAATTTTGGCTCGAAACGGTCTTCGAATTCAGCCCAAAAAATGCCGATTTGCTTACGACGAATTAGAATACTTAGGATACTTAGCCAACTCTGCTGGCATTTCACCCAAACGGTCACACTTGCAAGCAATTCAGGAATATCCAGAACCTAAGAATAGAAAGGAAATGGAACGTTGCCATGGTCTTTTTTCATACTTCCGCCGCTTTGTACCCTCGTTCTCCAAGATTGCCCGTCCAATGACTAAATTATTGAAGAAAAATGAACAATTTCAGTTCACTGAAGAGTGCAAACAAGCCTTCACTACCTTGCGTACAAAATTGTTAGAGGCCCCTATTTTATCGATTTACAACCCTGAAGCTGAAACAGAATTACATTGCGATGCCAGTGCCTCGGGTTTTGGGGCAATGTTACTTCAGAAACAAGATGACAAAAAATTTCATCCGATTTCTTACTTTTCAAAAACTACTTCCGCCCCTGAATCTAGATTACACAGTTACGAATTAGAAACTTTAGCAATTATTTATGCACTTAAGCGCTTCCATACTTACTTAATGGGCATTCCGTTCAAAATTGTTACTGACTGTGATTCGTTGGCTATGACGTTAAATAATAGAAGCAGTTCAGCAAAAATTGCTAGATGGGCATTGTTCTTAGAAAATTATAATTATTCAATCCAGCATAGACCTGGTACATCCATGGCTCACGTGGATGCCTTAAGTAGAACTAATCAAACAATTGCATACATTGACACTGCGGAATTAGATTTTCACTTGCAAGTTACGCAAAATAGAGACCCCCGCATTGTAGAACTGCGACAAAACTTAGAACAATCTGAAGTGAAAAATTTTGAGTTGAAAGATGGGTTGGTGTACCATAAATCACCTGCAGGTCACTCACAGCTATATGTCCCTGATGAAATGATAAATAATATAATTAGAACGACGCATGAGAAAATGGGCCACTTAGCTACAGAAAAGTGCTGTACAGCAATTAAAAAATATTATTGGTTCCCGCAGATGAAAACTTACGTACATAATTTTATTCGAAATTGCCTAAAGTGTATTTACTATTCAGCATCTTCAAATAATAATGCAGCAACTCTACACAGTATTCCCAAAATACCGATACCTTTCGATACGATTCATGTGGACCACTTAGGCCCCCTTCCGTCGATAATATCAAAAAGAAGTACATTTTAGTGGTCATCGATGCCTTTACAAAATATGTGAAATTATACCCGGCAACAGCAACGAGTACAAGAGAAGTCTGCAGTGCATTAGAAAGTTATTTTATGAATTACAGTAGGCCACGTAGAATAATAGATGATAGAGGAACGTGCTTCACTTCAGCAGAATTTGAAGAGTTTTTGCAAAAGCACAACATAGTTCAAGTGCGAAATGCAACCGCATCCCCGAAAGCAAATGGACAAGTGGAGAGAGTGAATGAAGTAGTGACACCGATGTTAGCAAAATTATCAGAACCTCTTAAACATGCGGATTGGGCAAAAAAATTAATTGAGATAGAATATGCCATTAACAATTCAGTACATTCCACCACAAAATATACACCTTCAGCACTTCTGTTTGGGATAGGACAACGAGGTAAAATAGTAGACGAACTGACGGAATATTTGGAAGAGAAGTCGAATGAACAGTTAACAGACTTATACGATATGAGAAAAAAGGCGCTGAATAACATAGAAAAATCTCAAGAGTATAACCTTAAGTACTTCGGTAAACACCACAGGGCGGCACCCGAATTTTCAGTGGGGAATTTTGTGGTTATTAAAAATGTGGATACCACGGCGGGTAATAACAAAAAACTGATTCAGCGATTTCGCGGTCCTTACGTAATATATAAAAAACTTCCGAATGATCGGTATGTGATACGGGATATAGAGGGGTGTCAAATTACACAACTGCCGTACGATGGAGTGTTAGAAGCAAGTAAATTGAAATTATGGATTAATCCAGACTCTAAATGTGTGCCAGAGGTGAGAAAAGACAACACTTCCGATATTAATATTAGTTAAGATATTTATATATATAAAAAAAAAAAAAAAAAAACAAGAATAACAAATATTAAGTAAATATATATTATCAGTAAACCGAGGTCGGTTTAATGTCAGGACGGCCGAACTGTAAGAGTGCAATAGAATGTAATAGAATGTAAGAGAATGCGATGAATGTAATAGAATGAACGACTGCTGTAAGAAGTGTCAATTGTGAATTGGGAATGTCTTGTGTGCTTTGCTGGGCGAATGAGTTTTATCGTTCTCTTTAAACTGACTGTCAACGAAGCGAGACGTGCTGCGCACGTACGAAATAAAAATTTAAATTAATTGATTCCGGCCATCACAATTCCTATACCTATACCTATATAGAATTCCAAACGAATAATAAAAGTAATAATTTTTCCACAAATATCATTATCCTGAAATTGAAGCTCGCGATCTTGGCACCTACAAGACGGCATCACTTCCGCATCAATTAATGGATTTCTTGAAAGAATACTTCGGAGGGCAGATAATTTCAGTTCTAGGGCGGGCGATTGGCCTACAAGATCATGTGATATCACACAGTTATACTTCTTTCTTTGGGGATATGTCTAAAGTCTGTGCGGACAATCCCGCTTCGATTCAGGTTTCAAAGCAGAACAAGAACAACTTGAGAACCAGTTACCAGTCGAAATGCTGGAACGAGTCATCAAAAATTGGACTCAACGGATGAACCATCTGAAGCGTAGTCACGGTCAACATTTCAAAGCGGTAGTCTTCAAAACAAAATGCCAAAGAATGTTCTTGCGAAAGATAAAAAATAGTATTCCTCACTGCATTTGAACTTTCTGTGTTGTTTCTACAAAAAAGCAAGGAACCGCGAAATGCATCACCTATATTAAGCGCCAGAAAAAAAAGCCTTTAAGGAATGTAAAACAAAAGTATATATATTCTATTTAAATATTCCTATAGAATTCCAAACGAATAATAAAAGTAATAATTTTTCCACAAATATCATTATCCTGAAATTGAAGCTCGCGATCTTGGCACCTACAAGACGGCATCACTTCCGCATCAATTAATGGATTTCTTGAAAGAATACTTCGGAGGGCAGATAATTTCAGTTCTGGGGCGGTCGATTGGCCTACAAGATCGTGTGATATCACACAGTTATACTTCTTTCTTTGGGGATATGTCTAAAGTCTGTGCGGACAATCCCGCTTCGATTCAGGTCTTAGAGCAGAACAAGAACAACTTGAGAAACAGCTACCAGACGAAATGCTGGAACGAGTCATCAAAAATTGGACTCAACGGATGAACTATCTGAAGCGTAGCCACGGTCAACATTACAAAGAGGTGGTCTTCAAAACATAAATGCCAAAGAATGTTCTTTCGAAAAATAAAAAAAATATTCCTCACATCATTTGAAGTTTCTGTGTTGTTTCTTCATAAAAGCAAGAAACCCCGAAATGCATCACCTTTAATAAGCGCCAGAAAAAAAAAGCCTTTAAGGAATGTAAAACAAAAGTATATATATTCTATTTAAATATTCCTATAGAATTCCAAACGAATAATAAAAGTAATAATTTTTCCACAAATTCAGTATTAACCATAAACAACTATATTACAATTTTTATATTTATATAATATAAAAAACAAACTGCCTCCTCAACTAAATCTTAGCAACATTTATCAACATGCACAAAGACTATCAACCAAACATTAATTTCCACATGTGATTCGAATTAAAACATGTCACAGTAACAAGCGACACAAAACTGAAAACCAAAGTGAGGCGACAGCAAAGTCAAGCAACAAACCGAGCGACCCTTCGAGGTAAGTGATTTCTCTCGACTTTTTATGTTGTGGCATAAAATTCAATTTATTATAGCAATGAAAACTTTTAATGACCCTGTAAAGTGGCAACCCTTCTTCAGCGGGTTGTGGCCATTTCAATTTAGATATATGGCCGCACGCGCTCTACACACTCTCACATACATACAAACACATACGAGTATACAATATGTGTACGGTTTTGTTTGTGTTTTCACTTGGTGAGCCCATAAAGTAGTTGGCATAAAACTATCGTCGCAATAATCGAGCAGTTATTGAGTGAAATTTGCATTAAATTAATACTTCGGCTGAGCGAAATGATTTTAGCGCTTAATTCACTTGAATTTCATTGCGAACATGATAAGACATTAAACAGCGGTTTGTAATGAATTGTTAAGTTGCGAAGGAGTATTTATTTGCTTTAGTAAAATAATAAAATTTTATTGCCGAAACTAAAATGATAATACGAGCTTTGCTAACTTCTTATAAAATTAATATTATTGCTGAAAATCATTGAAAGTACGACTTTTATTTGATGAGAGCAATTAATGGTACCATTACACTGAAAGTAACAATCGTACGAGTCATGTTAGATAAATCGTTTATCTTTTAATGTTTTCTCAGTAAACTAAGTTGGGAAATTATAAAACGAAAAAGTCGGATTCCATAACAAATTTTACATCCCTGAGATGCTTTAGAGCAAGCCAAAGACCAACAATTCATTCAGATAAGTCGGACTGAAGAACATGTAGCAAGTCGTCCCAAATTAACGATCACAGCAACGTGAATGAATTATTAATTTCCATGAAATTCACCCTTATGAGTTTAAAAGCGCATAAAGTTAAAGCATGCTCTTTCGCGTCCTTGAGTATCGAAGCAGAAGGTTTTCAACAAAGTTTTTCCAGACGCTCAATAGAAAATCGGTCTGAAGTTTATAGCATTTCACAATCGAAATCATTTTTTAACTCTCCAAATCCTTCAAATGCCAAATAGAATTCATAACAGTGGACGAACGAGTAACGAACAGATTTTTAGGAATAACGTTATTTGACAAGTAGAAAAGTATAAGGAGGATTTGATTTTTGAGATTTGACTTTAATATTGCGGTCGATGGCGTCAAGACTCCGACTGTCAATAATCCTAAACCGTTAGGTGTTACTTTTGACAGTCTGCGCTCCTTTACTCCTCATACGACCGCGATTATAGCCAAAGTACAGAGCCGCAACAAAATCCTTAAGCCGCTAGCCAGCAGCACATAGAGGAAGGACAAAAAAGCTTTGTTGTCAAATTAAAAAGCAATTGACCGGCAGGTCCTTAACTACCTATGGCCGCCTGGATGAAGCGAAACGCAGACGAGAAAGATCCAAATTTGTCAGAACACCGCACTCCAAAACACGAAAGGATTCTTCTTGATGTCTCCTGTATAGTGAATCCCGTATACTTCCAGTTAAAGAGCATAATGATCTCCTCTCCAAGCACTTCCTGCTGAGGTGCTTTCGCAGAAATCATCCCTGCTTGTAGCGGGACCACCTCATAGGAGCATCAACAGGTCATTCCTCAACTAGGTCGACGACATCAAACAATACGCCGAGGAGACCTCAGACGCAACAAACTTCCGACAAGCACTGACCGCCATTCGCAGTGGAGCCATCGATACCTTCACCGACTCGCTCTTAGTTAACGGCGTACTTCGAGTCAAACAACCACCCATTCTAGACGAAGATCTCGAGTTGCCGCGAGAAACGAGAGTGACTCTTGCGCAGCTTCATTCCGGATACTGACACTTCGACCCTTTTTGCATGCCCTGCTAACCCTAGCCACCTGACATCCTTCTCCCTTTGGTCCGATCTTGTCGAAACAGCACGTTTCTGGGGTCTACCGTTAGATGACGTCGACGACAATTTATCTAATGCTTGCCATTCCAACAAGAACACGCCGCTCAAAGTTCTTGTAAAGAAATTATGAAGAATATTTAACCTCTGGAAAACGAACTTTTTTTCTTTCTTTTAAGTATGTTTAATTTCTAGTTTATTTTCTCTTTCTATCTTGTCTGTATCTTGCTCTAGCTACCTCTTCTTACTTTGCACTCTCTTTTTTAGTGGTCTTTAACTTCCAATCTTCTTTTCTCTGTCCTTCTTACTTTACTATTTTCCTCTTCATATCACTATTACTAAAGCATGCTGTTTGAAAGCTAGTTGTGCCTTATTAAAGAGAACCTCAGTTTTTTGCTTTTAAAAGTTATTGAAGTTTCTATTTATATAGTCAAAGCAGGAAATGGTGCTTGTTAAACTTTGAATTTATGTTTCGGTTATCAAACAAATAGACACCAGTAATTAGAGCAACTTTTTCTGAGTCTCTCATATGATGCGAAAAAATAATGATCTGGAAGCACTTTCTATAATAGAAGAAGAATTCTTAAAATATATATTTTCGATGATTCTAGAATCGAGCTGTAGGTATGTGCACTAAAAGTCTAAAACTTACACTTCTTTTTCGAAAGTGACAGTTTTTCTATCCACAGTTCCCCATCTGCAACTGAACTGCATATTTAGCTTTAACATTAAATGAGGAAACAATAAATCTAGCCCCAATTAATGCCTTACTTAAAATTATGAAAACAAAATCCAAATTGCAGTTAAACTAATTTAGCACATTTTAGCCTTTTCACATTATTCATGGCACATGATCGGCAGTGCAGGCACGTCGCACACAACAGCCGCCCCGCAAATGCTAAAAATAAATCGTCGGGCGCTTAAGGAGACGCGAAGGAGCGCTTCGGATTGCATTGCATTAAATGCGTGTCGTGAATTATAATTTCATTTGAACTTTGCGCTTTCGAGTGCCATAAATTACCTGCTGCACTTACAAAGCAAGCAAGAAATAATAAAAGCTGCACAAACACAAACACAAAAACACAAAGCACGCGAACAGCTCGCATGTGTATATGTACATGAAGCAATTTTGGCAACGCTTAAACAAAATGTGAACTTTTAGGGTGCACACATGCTTGTGAGAGAATGAGAGTGTGTGGAAGTTGTGGTAAAATATAAATTTTGATTTCTTGCTTTTGAAATTTTTGCTGTTTTGTAGGAATTCAAAAAAGAAATGGAGGCTAATGGCAGGTGGCAATTAAAGTATAAATAAAAAGTGTCGAGTGGTGGCACAAATATTTATTTGCGGTGAGAAATTAAGAACAAAGCAACATGTGAGACAATGTTGTTGGATTTCGAACACAAAGCAAACTAATATTTTGTGCCACATAACAAGCCGCTAGTTTTGTATTCCTGAAAAGCACTTGAAAAATGAAACCATTTTACTTTAATTATGTGAGTATAAACTAACTAAATAACCGTTGTTCATCATGCTTATTAGCTTCAAGTAGTCTTTGCTGGCACATACTCAACACACCAACACTTCATTATATGCATTAAAATATTTTGAATTCAATCCTTTCAGCCGCTAACTACTTACATAAACTTTAATGAATTGCCAACCACGGAAAAAATTAAATTAGACCACAACAACAACAATAAAGCCAACACAAATCACACGTTGGTCATTAGTTATGCACGCGTTGCGCCGCTGGCCAATAACGGTGCGCCTGCGAGCACATAGCATTGCCAGTGCTGGTCGGGCGCACATGGCGTATGAGTATTGTGCGCGCAAAACAAACGCAATTTCTATATTGCCAACAAAACGCCAATTAATTACGCTTATAATACAGCAATTTAATTACCAACGCGGCGAATTAGCGAAATCTAAAATCTGGTGAAAAAGTGCACGGCTACGATTGGATCATTACATAAATAATATTACAAAAATTTTGTGCAGCAAAATGTTGGCGTTGAATTTGCGATATTTTTTTGTAATGTTCCTGCGGCAAAAATATTCAAAACCACGCGAAGCATGCACAACAATGCACACAATTATTCAGCATTGATCTCTAATGCATTTGTGTTGTCGTCGTCAATTAAATTTAATAAATGGAATTCACGTGTGTTTGGCACTTTTTTGACAAGTTTTGGAAGTTGTTATTGTAATTATTAACAAAACACAAATTTAATAAAAAAAAAGCTATGATGCAAGCTTGCAGAAAAAACTGCGTTTGTAATTACATTAGTAAGTAAATAAGGAAAATTGGGTAAGCAATTAATACAAATTAGCGCAAAATTTCGTGTTCCTTTTGCAAATTCATTCTAACTCGTTTTTGTAGCTACTGAAACATAGCTACATTACTGGGTTTGCTAGCTAATGTAACACCTTCACGTTGTTTTTGTAATAGAATTAGTTACAATTTTTTAATACTAACGAAACCAATTAATTGTTATTGTTTGAGCTGAAAGCCTCTGTAGCTAGTGCTCCTTATATTTAATGTATAATAATAATTGTATTATTATTTTACAAATAATAAATAAATAAATAAATAATTGTTATTGTTATTATTTCTCAGTGTTGCGCCAAAAACCATTGCAATGTTAGGTGTCTATTTTTGGCATACATAATATTGCTATTTCAACCTAATTCAAAAATTGTAAATATAGTCATTTCAAATTTTTTCATAGTTTCCTAACAACACGCTGCTTTTGATGTTTTTGAATCCGACAAGAATGGTGCATTTCTATTTCTCACGCCATTATGGTTAATTAATTAAATTTTATCAATAATAACTAACCTTTAATTAGCAAATTTTGCATTTCCCTTTGGTGATTTAAAAAACTGTATTTAAAAAATCGTTAATTACATATGCGCGTAGATTCGACATAAATACAGTTTTTAGCCATTACAAACACATCGTGAAAGCAACATTATCAATTGTTATTACTTATGTGATATTTAAGGAGTTTATCCACTTTGCAGCCAAAAAATAGGTGGAGATTACAGTGCAAAGCATATATATTGAGGCTCACGACTAATTAATCCAAAGGACGACAGCAGAATCACACTGTTATAAATAGGCACAACAACCTTGACAAAATATCTTCTGGTAAGCCGACATATTGGCTTAGTGATCGTATAAAAACACTAGATTTAATTGATTTTGCTATAATTAAAAATATAGATAAATCGCACATAAAAGTTACCAAATATTGCGGAATAGGTGCTCTCTTTACTTTCCAATGCAATTTTTAGTTTATTTCTAGATGTAGCTCAGGCATTTGATAAGGTGTAGAATGAAGGCCTTTTACATAAAATTAAAACCATTCTACCTTTGGAATTGTATAAAACAATGGAGTCTTGTTTAAATATTTAGTAGACAATTTTCGGTTAAATTAGGAGATTATATATCTGATGAAAGACTCTATACATAATATGTACAGCAGATCTTCCAACAGTTGATAATGTGTTGACATCAACTTTTGCGGATGACACAGCTTTTAGCGCAACAAATGCCACATAAGAAACTGTGCCCAAAAAAGGTGACATTTGAATTTAAACTGCGCGCGTCGAAGGATTTGGAGAATTATTTTTTTTTTAGGTTGGTAGTACTGTCATTAGTGTTTGAGATACGTGTCGTTTTGTGCGCTGCTAAAAGTGAGTTTTTCGTTTTTTGCGATGTCGAAATTTGTTGAGCAAAGAATTTGCATTAAATTTTGTTTACGGAATCAATTTTCTGCTGCGGATATGTTGAGGAAGGTGCAGAAAGCCTTTGGTGATGAGGCTATGTCTAAAAAAATGTTTACAAGTGGTTTAGTGAGTTCCAAGCCGGACGTGAACGTGTCGAAGACGAAGAGCGTCCAGGACGACCATCAACCTCAACCGACGAAGCTCACGTTCAACAAATCAAAGATTTGGTGTTGAAAATCCGTCGATTAACAATTAGAGATCTTGCTGATGAAGATGGCATATCGAAAGGCTCAGCCAATACCATTTTGAAGGATGTTTTGGGCCTCAAGCGCGTCAAATCTCGACTGGTACCGAAAACATTGAATTTTTTGGAAAAAAGGCGTCGCGTTGAAGTGTGTGAAACGATGCTTTCCGACTACCAGGGTGTCATGAAATGCATTATAACTGGCTATGAGACTTGGATCTATGCTTACGACATGTTGATTGTTTTTTTCGATTATCGTGGTGTTGTGCATTATGAATTCCTTCCAACCGTTCAAACAGTCAACAAGGAATATTATTTGAACGTTATGCGTCATCCTGCGCAACTACTATTGATATAATACAAGGTTCAAATCAAAATTGCTTAAAACAATCAATTCTGTTTTCATCAGTTGAGGGGACCGAAGGTCCTCTAGAACGAGGCTTTGTACCATTCGTAAGCTAGTGTTTTGATAAAACTGAATCACTGTATGACTTTTCCAAGAAATACAAATTTGAGAAAAATTCTTTCGTCGATGTTTTTATCAATTATAAAAATCGCAATGCCCTACTGAGGTGTACCGACTTAAGCAGCTGCTGTAAGCAAACGCCTATATTTGGCATAACTTCACACCAAATAAAAGCATCAAGACTTAAACAGAAAAACCACGCTTCAGAATACTCTGTGGTTGGTTGTGCAAAATTCCATGCTTGCGAGCGAAACAGACTTGAAATTTGAGTTATTTCACGCAGTTGTGTTTAGCATTATCATTAAAGAGCAAAACAAATTTAATACAAATTTGATTTGTTTTTATGTTAAGGCTTCCAAATTTCACAGCAAACGATGCTGAAAGCGAAATATCATAAACAAATTAATACGTACGCGTGTGTGAGTGTTGCATGTCAAAATGATACTCTCGCTATATTGTATACACTGTTGGTTTATACTGTATACTCGTCTCTATGGTTGAGCATCATGCTGGTAGCGCGTAATGGATTTTGACCGTCAGTTATTAATTTGACACACGTCAATAATAATTATAAATAATATATGTACGTATGTCGGTGACTAAACACAAAATGACAGCTGAGCGCTGTTTGCCAACGCATAAATTAATATGTGTACATGTAAATATTTAGTTTAATACCTGAGTTAGGAGATTTGGGGATTAATAAACAAAATTTAATGGCGCGGGCAGTAATAGAACCAAAACAGAAAAGATTATTATGCATAAATGGCTTTGTTCGCAAAATGTTTAGAATTTATGGAAATTTCGCTGAAAAATAAAAGAAATATAAATATAAAAATAAATTTAAAAAAAAAAATTGTTATCTTTGACAATTTGGTATTAAAAATTAATAATTGGCTTAGCGTAAAGGAATTGAAAATAATTTATTTTAAAATATGAAAATATATTTATATTTGAGTTAGTGGTATTGAAAAGTTGTCTATTCGTAAAAAAATATTTCTTTCATTTCTTTTTTAATATAAAAAGAATCGCCACAATAATTAATTCTTTATTTTAAAAATATTTGGTCCAAAAAAAAAAAAATTTAGAAATTTATAATTCGAATAGTTTTTTAATAAATAAAACAATAAAACTTTATACGAAAATCACTAATAATTTTGGCTTTATGAAAATTTGTAAAGTATTTATACAAATATATTGCCGTAAAAATGTTCATATGTGAACATATTTTAATGCCAACACCAAAAAACCAAAAAAAAATTAAAAATTTAATATGGCGCAAAATAGTTTCCAAGCTTTGCATAAGAAGTAAATATTTGCTAAAAATATAGCATATCTTTTCAAAATTGTTAATTTCTGCTTCAGTAATACTAAGAATGTAGTGAGACATATGAAACGTTGCCTACATCTAGGCTTATTTTAGTGGTGACGCGCACCTAGATCCAACCGTTCATTATATCAAGCAAAATTGAGTGAAGACACACACCAAATTCTGACCTCTCACTTTTTTTTAACAAAAATTAATACAATGTTAGTTGGAAATGAGCTTAAATAAAATTATAAAGCCATATTGTCCATACAAAAAGTATATATTACAAAAATTAATTCTTCATTTTAGTATCGAAGTAAAGATTTGCCCTGAACATAAGTTAAGCAAGTAAAGCAAAATCCAGTTTCAATTAAAAACGGACGAGATTTTTAATAAGCTGCTTATGAGCTTCAAAAAAACTATGGTAAAAACTATAGTGGAAAGCGAAGGAAATATACAATTTTTAATTCACTAAATATTATTATTATTATTATTATTATTTATTTATTTATTTATTTTTTTGAGAAAAACTAAGAAACAATTTTACCTTGTTAATAAGCATTGAATATAATATATTTTAGCAGAGATCCGCCACATATTTGTTTTGTGTTACACTCACATAATATTTTAAAGCACACGTACCTGCAAAGATAAATAAAAAAAAATATTTCATCATAAAAATATCAAAAGAGATATGTAAATTTATAGCAAATTTGGCAAATATGGCAAACCTAAATCTAACAAAATTGGCAACTTCCTTTAATAAAACCCTGCGTGTGTATAAAATTAATAATAACATATTATTTGCAAAAGGTATGCCAATATGTCAGACCATATGGAAATATTTTACAAGAAATAAATGCTAACAGAAAGTGTGTCTGTAAATAAATACTAAATATCAATTTCGGCACTTAAATAAATTTAAATTCTTACGCAAGTGAAATATGCTTTCAGACAAAGAAAATTTATTAAAAATTAAAGTGTGTCAACACAACTGTGTATATCAAATGTATATTTATGTATATTTCTCATAGCTAGCAAGGGCAACAGTAGTAAATCTTGTGTGTCAAAGCATGTGATAATCGGATTTGCCGCATAAGTGTGTAGCGTGCGGATGTGCTATGCGAGTGAAAAATAGTTAGATATTTTCAGACAACTGTGCGAAATTAAATTATTTTTTCTGCAGCATCGTACGTTTGGAGTTTAAGATTGCTGCTGCCGATTTAGAAGCCAAGTTGGAAAATAAATGTATTTTTTTTAATAACTTAATAAATTCAGGCTTTTGAAAAGCGATGCAAATATCAAACAGATCTAAAATATTACATATGCCATTAAATTTTATACACTGGGTAGTATTCTTTATCTTTTAGACTTAATTTCCTAAAGCACCAAATGTTATTATATAGGTTAGGTAGTTGCTTATAGCCTACCAACAGGCGCTTTGTTCGAACTTGACACTATGTTTTAGCCAAGTCACACACCTTATAAAGTAACGACTTTGTTATTGTGTGTAAACTCTAACGCTTTGGGTTCTTGAAGCTTTACTATTTTGCAGCGCCTGGTGATAATATGGTTATACAAAAACTGGTGGATGAAATAAAGCTTGGCCACTTCGGAATTGCTCCTGGTTATTAAATTTGCATTCAAGTGCCTTGAGACACGGGTTTTTCACTTCCATAAAGTAAGATAATATAATGTATGAGTTAACCACTTGAAAGCTTGATAATCGGACATTTTAATTAAAAAATCTTCAATTTAAGCTGGGCAAACTATTTTTCAATGTTATGTTGAGCATTTGTTTTTATTAGCAAAAGACGATCACAACAAGGATAGCCTACATTTAGGGACTATAAAAATTTAGCCAACTCACACACCTCATAATAAATGGAAACAAATAATATTGGAAACTGATATGAATTTCGAAAATAAGATAAGCAATAAATTAATAAAAATATTATTCGTTTATTAAAAGCTTAAAGAATATTAAGTATCTTTGTTTTACTCAGATTTTCGTATAAAATTTTCCACTATCAGCTAAACCTAATAGGTTTTTATTTACCTCGGGACCACACAATTTTAAGCTAGAGCTGTGATTGCAACAGAAAGACCCAAACTTATATGGAGCACAGAAGCAAGTAAAGCAGATACTTGGTACCAAGTTTTCCAGCAGCAAATACATATAACGGAAAAGCAAAGCAAATAACGAAATCCGAAACAAATCCACACTGACTGGAATAACAAAGATTGTAAATTATTTTCTGCAACCAAATTACGTGATAGGACTGTCGAAATTGCAAAGTACACACGTGAATATGTACATACGACTGGGTATAAGTGGCAGCCAACAATGGCTATTAGCGTGTGTCATGCACGAAGTGGGTCACATGATGAATTTTGAAACAAGGCTTGATTAGTACCAGGTACAGAGATTTTTCGGCGCTGCAAAACGTAAAAATTTCAAAATGGGCTTAAAGCTCCGCGGGAACCTGAGTATTTCGGCACAATACATGCAAACCAACGCAGCTGCATACTGTATACTCTTACATGCGCATTATGCCAGTAATTTCGGCTAAGGCGCTGCCTACTTGCTACAATCGCCAGCGGGTATGAGCTTGCCTCGTCTCTACAGGAATGTAAGCTAGCGGCGAATTTCATGAATTTCAACTGCTGCTCGCATACACATACATATATACAGCCGGTTTTAACCGTTTGATGATATGCTCGTATTTTGCGCGACCCACAGGCTACCCGAACAAGCAGCGCGCGTCGTATGTTTATACGCGACCTGACTGCGATTTCATGATTACGCTTAATTAAGCTGCTTTCCAGTGACTCTGTGCGGCGCGCTGTTGCACGTGGCGCCAGTTGTGTTGCTGCTGCAGCATGTCATGGCGTGTTGGGTGCTCTCTGTGCTCAACAGCAACAGTGCGATAGAAGTGCGCGTCAGCACTACAAGCGACGCTCATGTCATGTTGCATGCAACAAAGCGACACTCTGCCAGGTAGCTAGCTGGGCGCGAAGCCTGTGGTACGGCGCTGCAAGTTGTTCTCTCGCTGCAGGAGCTGCATGTTGTTGGTTTCGTATGTTGTCGGTGATTGGCGCGCAGTTTGGGGCAGGTTGCGCCGCCGTTAGCGTGGCATGTATATACGCTCATTATGCGAAAGTCGCAAGGAAAACAATGGCAGCTGCGTTTGCACAGTGGCGTCTTTGCATTTTCACTTGGCAAGGCCGGTTGGTAAAACAGGTGCCACAACAAAAACAACAACAACATCAACAGCAATAACAGTCGAGACGGGTAACGCAGCAAATTAGAACAATAACTGGCGCAAGGCAAACAACAAGCAAGAACAAGAGCGGCATGTTAGTAGCTCTGCGCGCCATATACTAACACACACACGCATAACAAAAACCAACCAAAAAATTAAAAGAAGTAAATGAGCGCGCTGGCAAATATACTGGTATGTGCGAGTGCGCAAAATACCAAATGAATCCGTTGCATCGTGGCGCATAAACAAAACACGAGATGCGCACACACATATACTTCTGTACGTAATTTGTATACGGAAGCGGATATGAGGGCAGGCAAAATGCAGCGCAGCGCCACAACAGCGGTATTACGTTGCACTCTGCGCACCAGATAAGCTTTGCCGCACGCCGCGTGTCACATGATGGCTTGAATTCCACTTCAATGCCACAGCGCGCTACAACTGTGGCAGCACAAGAAGATGTAATTAAATACATGGCGCGCACATGTGTGTGTGCATATGGCTTAGCGCAGTCGGTCGGGGGGGCGGTTGAGCGCGGCGCGGCGCGGCGCGCGTTCACACAGCCAGACATGACAAATTTGCAGCGAATGTGTGTCAAAGGAAAGCCATGTGCAAATAAATTATTATTAACTGTCAACTGAAACTTTCATTTTTCCCGTGATGCATGCAACATGCTGCCCTATAACTCGCGCACACACACACAAACACACATGAAAGTACATTGTGTTTGCCACGCAAACTCATAACTCGGCACGTAACTGCAAAGTGCAGCAACAAAAGGCAATCAAGCGACCAAGCGCAATAAATCTCGCCAAAACACTAACAAAAACAACGGCAGCAACAAGAACAACAACACATTTTTAGTTTGAATAATGACATTAAAACGCAAGCAAAGGACATAGCAAACTCATATGAAATTGTACAATGGCAATGGCATGATATATGCAGAAGCTAGCATCGACTGGAGCGCGCGGTTGGGTAAAGAATTTGGAGGAGTTACGAAAGGGGTTCTTGCTTTCGCACGCTACATATACTTCTAGGTTTCTTGCT
Organism: Bactrocera zonata; assembly: GCA_037783105.1. Lineage (NCBI taxonomy): Eukaryota > Metazoa > Arthropoda > Insecta > Diptera > Tephritidae > Bactrocera > Bactrocera zonata. The sequence continues at coordinate 97,749 of JBAWJQ010004619.1, read as the reverse complement.
TTTATGGTGCTCGTAGTGTATATAAATACCAAACGATGCAATCGGACTGCCTTATCGCATGCTGGAATGTCTCGGCATGATGATGTTTTTGTTGTTGTTGCAACTACTTTCTTCGCATAGTTGCTAAAACTGTTGTTCAAGTCACAGCCTTTGGAAATGAGAGCGATCGACTAAATGAACCATGTACTCTCCGGCACTCGAATTAAAAAAGCCATAAATTCGGTTTGGAAAATTATTTTTATTTATTTTAAAGTACAAAATGTGTGAAAATAATCATAAATTCAGGACCAATTCACCTTTGCTCGATATGACAACCTTTTGCCTTAACTATGGCTTTGAGACGGTCAAAAACGATTCGCAAGCTGACCGAATGTGACTTTCCGGTATTTTGGCCTACTTACGAACAATGGTATTCTTCAGCATCTCGAGACTGGTGTATTTTTTACTTCGGACCTTGCTCTTCAAAATGGCCCAGAGGGAATAATCCATTGGATTCGCATCTGGTGAATTCGAGAGCCATTGTGTGGTCGTAATGAAGTTCGGAACGTTGTTTTTCAGCCATTCTTGGTTCACTCGCGCCTTGTGAGACGGTACTGAGTCTTGTTGAAACGTCATGGTTTGCGACCGATGGTTACATTTCGAGTGCCGGACCCTGTAGACTTTATAGCTTTATAGAAGACTAAAATATGAGATTATACAGTTTTAAATATATATCTTTGAATATAAAAGGTCAGTATTGTTTTCTTTACCATGGTATTGCAACGGAGTTTGGTATCGCAGAGAAACTAAGAGCTCCAATCGAAGTAATGGAAGACCGCTTTCGAATTTCCTTTCAAAAGGATAATTATTCTGGAGCGTTGGGTTTTATATTATATAATTTTGACACTATAATTTGTGTCTAGAGTATCTCTATCATACAAATTTGTCGTAGGAAGAATTCTTATAACCCGATATCTAATTTTGAATATGACATCGAAACTGTAGTAGAATTTATTCGAAAATCTTGAGAGTTCGGCAGAAAAGCTTACGAATTAGTTTTAAATCTTTAGTTCAGAAGTATACATTATTGTCGTATTTATTCCACTTTTCGTCTCTTGTTACCATTCGCTTCAGAAATTATTCCACTTCATTTCGTTTCAGCAAAGAATCGCAGATGTTAATTCGGTCCATTAACACAGTTCATATAGGACGTAGGTTGTCTTCTGGACTAGGCAACACTAAGTGTTGCCAGGTGCAATCTGACATTTCCATTGGAAAGTTTGACATTTTTTAGCATAACATCACTCAGAACATTTTGTCATTTAATCGTGAATTGTTTTATTTACAGAGATTTAAAAAATTCATCTCGGCCAAAAAATGGAATTAACTCGTGAACATTTTCGTGCGATCATTTTTCACAACTTTCGACGATTATCACGACAAGCATCGATGCATCGATGAACTAAAATCTTAGTAAGGCTATGAAGCACCATCCTATAGCACTGTGAAAAACTGTTACAACGAATTAAATCGTGGCCGACGCTCGCTCAAAGACGAATTCCGTGAAGGTCGTCCAAAAACAGCCGTTGTGCCAGAAAACATCGATGCCGTACGTGAACTGATAATGCAAGATGTAACATATCTTCAGATAGAGGCATGCCTATGCATTTCTCCCACCAGCATACATTCGATATTGCATGCACACCTGGCCGTAAAAAAGGTTTGTTCTCTGTGGATCCCGCACAATTTGGCAATCGCTCAAAAAAAGGCTCGTGTGGATTGGTGTAAAGAAAGGCTGAAAAAATACGATCGCGGTGCTTCAAAAGACGTTTATAAGATCGTCACAGGTGACGAATCATGGATCTATGCGTATGAGCCCGAAACAAAACAGCAATCGACCGTGTGGGTCTTCCAAGACAAGCCAAATCCAACGAAAAAAAAAACCATTTCGTTGATAAATATGCCTACTTTCATTATTAGGCCAAAAATATATATAGCAGCCCTCGTACCTAAATATCGAGCTTCTGTTTGAAGCCGCTTCACTTATTCTTTAGCTAAGACCGAGTTTACACGCGAAGACTTTTGTGGCTAATTTTCCGAAAATTCTCTTTTGGTTTTGCCAATTGCATTCACATAGGCGACATGAGACCGGCAACTTGAGTGTTGAGAAAAATAACACGAAGTTTATTGCTCGAATACGAGCTACTCGGTCTATCTACCTTTTGTCGGTGTCTTTTCGTCTGCAAAACAAAACACTTCTTTGTGTGTGAACTCGGTCTAACAACGCCTCTTCACAATTCTCAGTAAGCAGCTAAACTATTTAAACTAAACTATAATTTCTACACAACTCTCTTCTAGAGGAAGACAGAGTCAACATTACTTTTAAGAATTTAAATTTAGCTGGATAAGTTATTGAAATAACATGCTTGCCTAAGAGAAGCTTTCATTTTGTCCGAGTCTTTCGCCTTTAAGTGCTTTTTCGCTCAAAACTCATATAATAAAGAAAAACTTTGAAGAAGAAATCCACCTCAGAGACAAAAATGTATATATATAGTATATCAATCAAATAATAACACGATTAAGGTGTTATCAACTCAAAAAGAGTACACAAAAATTTTTTAAAATTATCTATGCACAAAAGTATAGTTCTACCTTGTATATATATCAAACCAAACCTACATCAACATTAGCCCGAACAAGGTAAACAAAAGCAAAAAACCGTAATTTCATTTCGACATACAAATGTGTAATCCACACGCACTGTTTGCGTGATTTATCTTTCTAAATTTTGGCTAAATCAAAAGTCAGATACTCATTAAAATTGTATAAGCAAAAACAGCTTCCTGATTTCCTCCGCCATGCGCCCGCCACGTCGAAATTGAATGAAATGTGATGATTAGACTCACGCTGCCGAAAAGTTGCCGCCTTCTCAAATGTCACAACAATGGAGAAGCGCAAAATCGCAAGCAAAAATACACAAAACTCACATACACACACATATATACTTATTTGCCTACAAAACAACATGAACCGACAGTATTTGGCGTGTAACTTCGCGCTCTTCAAACATTTGCTGGCTTACAATGGAACTAATGCCTGCGTCTGTCTACAGCTTGTTGTGTGTGAGGGTGCGTGCCACCAAAATAAATGCGCGAAATGCGTGCCACAACAGACCATATGCCAGCTGCCATTTCCTGTTGATTAAGCGCGGATAATAGCTTTGAAGGCAGGCACGTTCCGAAAATGAAGCTAAGAAATCTACTCGTTTCCGTTATCTCATATGATTTGAGTAAGTAAACAGGCAAACATATATATTAAGAGTAAAATATGGTTGAAATTTATCGTTTACCTTTCCGAAAGATATATATTTTTCCAGTGCAATGCCGCTGTCCACAAAAATTTCAAGTAAGCAAGGATTATGTGCATGCAAAAACAACTCCGTGAAGCGCTCAATATAAGCATGAGCCAGTTCAGCTTAACTTGTGTGGTTATGATATGCTAAAAATTAAAAAAAAATGAAATTGTAGAATATCCTGAACAGGGTACATTATATTAGTTTCGAAGTAACACCCAGAATGAAACGTCGAAGACCTCATAAAGTATACTCGTATATATACATGATCTCACATGCACTGGTTTAAGATATCAATCAGGACATTTGCACACGTCATTTTCATCTCATGAAGTTTTCGGACCACTATGGCAAATAGTTGCCGGACAATCTGAACAATTAATATCAAATTTTTGTACGGAAAACTTTTTTATTTGAGAAGTCATCTTCACGCTGGGATAATTATACAAGGCATTGGTGTAATCTCCATTGAAATCATTAAAATCGACTCACTATAGCATATATGTAGCTGTCATACAAACATTTTTTTTTTTTTAATTTGTAAAGGGTATTATAGTTTCGGTGCAATCGAAATCATAATTTCTTTGGCCGTACAGGTTCAGTAAAGACAAGCTCCTGATTCGGCACGAACCTGAATCTGAACATAAGTTCCTATAAGGACTTGCATCAATCCTCGCGTGGCCTCCCTGCTCGCATAGAGGGCCGCTGCTACAACGTGCAGAGATAGTGGCTTGAAGCGGAGACCCGCTAGAAAAAATGAATAAACAGCAACAACAACAAAAAACCAACAGAAATAACAAAAAAATAAAGATGGCCAAGACTAGGAATATGGGATGATCTTCCGTAGAAGCAGTTGGGTACTTAGATCCCCCATACTCACCGCCACTCCAAAAGAACCAGACAAAGCTGAAGAAAAGACAGCCTCAAGGCAAACTCTGGCCACACAAGCATCACCGGCTAAACAATGATAAAGAAAGAGCACCCCAGCTGCCACAGATATTGAAGAAACGCTAAGAAAGCTTAATCAAGCCATGATACGGACGCAAGCCTGGCTCAACTCACACAACCTCCAGCTCGCTACGCAAAAAACAGAGCTACTACCGCTAACAAATATGCACAGTGGACTACCTAAGCGTACCTCAGAGTTGCATCAGCATACCGAACAGTGTCTGATGATGCAATATTAGCTATAAGCGATAATGCCCCAATTAGCCTTCAAGCAAATGAAAGGAAAAATCTGAGGGAGTTAAAAAAATATCCGATAATAACAAGAGCGCAATAGAACAAACAAAGAAAGGTACAATAAGAACATGGCATTAAAGATGGGAGACTGAAAGTCGCGACAGAAGGACGACCAGGCTAATAAAAGATCTAGACTCATGGACAAGCCGCAAATTCGGAGAAATAGATTTTTACACAACCCAACTGTTATCCGGTCACAGATATTTGAAAAAGTAGCTCCAGAAAATATGCAACAACGCGACAGAAGATGACGCTGAACATATAGTACATCATTCTATGAATGTGTGCGCTGGGAACGAGAACGCAGCGCCGTAGAATACCTGGTCAGCCCAATAAACGCAGACAATTTAATCATTAGATTTATTATTTTTGTTTGATTTCTAGTAATTTCTTTTTCTAATTTTTTTTTATTTAATTCATTTATTGAATAATTGAAATGTTTAGCAAATATTTACTATAATCATATATTTATTAGGTATTACATTAAAAAAAATTTTAAATTTTTGTTTTCGTTTTCTTTTTATTTTTATTTTTATTTTTATTTTTATTTTTATTTTTATTTATTTTATATTATTTTTAATAATATTTATTTTGCATTTTATTTCATTAAATAATAAAACTACAAATAATGTTTCGTATACGCCCCGCCATCTCCCTCTACATATTTAAGTACATATTTTTAATTATCGCAAGCTATAACTGCATTTCCCTTACAATTTCCTTGGCAATTTTGTGTCCCGTCTTCCACAGTTTTCGCCAGCATGAATTTGAATAGAAAGAGCTTCGCCGCATTATATTTAATATTTTCTTGCGTTTCTCATCTTCTTTTAAACACAAAGTGCCATTAACCATTTTCATTCAGAGCGCTCGTACGCGCTCGCACGCCCAGCAATCATTTCCCGCGCACAAAGCGCAGCCAACAAAAACAAAAGCAGAAGCATAAAGCAAACGAAAAAAATATATATAAATGTCTGTGTATATGTGTGCGCTGCGTCTTATCAGCCACATGAACGCCCTGCGGCCAGCTTGCAATTAGGTTTATTCAACTCTCCTATTGCCAGCAAGCACCCAGCAGTGGTGTCTGCATTTCAGCTGCTTCTTTCGCTCGCTCGCTATTTCTTTTAATCTAGAAGGAAATTTTCTTAGGCGAAGTGGCGTACAAATTGCAAAATAAATACATGAACTGCAGCTATGATGACAATTTATTTAATTTTACTTTGCGCTTGTGGCGATCGCCTGCACACACACCGACACTCGCACATACATTTGCAGGCTGAGAAGCCGTTGCAGACACATAAATGAATGCTTAAAGCACGTAGCAGATGAAAATGCTTTGTGTAAAAACGCAATAAAAATTATTTAGATAAATGTTTTTGCATATGTATTTGTGAATGTGTGTTTGTGCATATATTATATGTTGTGTTTGTGTATATATGTGTGTGTATCTGAATGCATGAATTGTCGTTGGCAACGCTGTGTGCTTATTGGCAAGTGCCGAGAAGTGCTTGAACACACGTTGCGGTCGCGGTAAGTGCAGACACTGCTTCATGTCGCGGCTTCAAGTTCAAACCCTGCGGCGCAACAGCCATAAAAACCTGCTCACAAAGACGTCGCTATTGCTTTTTTAAAGAATACACATCCCATTTGCATGAAGCTAAGTATAGCAGACGCCTTTATGAATTATACTAATCATTATTTATTTAAACATATTTGTGTCTCTGTGCATTAGACAGCGTATGCAGCGCAAAGCGAAAAAATTTTGAAAAATCTCAGCTTCAAGCAGATCATTAGTAGTTTGTGTACCACATAAGTTCACCAATTTTAAATAAAAATCATTTAAAATTTAATTTCTAACAATAATTTTTAATCATAATTTTTCTATGGAAACAACAAAAAATATAAAAGACAAAAAAATTTTTTAAATATCTATTGAAAAAAAGTATAAAAATTTCCCTACGACTGCAGCATTTAGCTACTGAGATTTTCCTGGAGAAAAATAAACAAACACATTTTTTTTATTTATTTACTCTAGTCAGCGCGCTGCTCTAATGCAAACACCAGCATCGCTTGCCAAACGAAAAAATCATATAACTGCCTCACCGCAAGCTAATCTCAAAAATTAAGTATTTACTTCAATGAAAAAGAAACACAAACAAATGCGCAGAGTAAATACGCGAAAAGAGACTGGTGGATCAACGACGAGTGGTAAGGTAAACTTTGTGTAATGAAAATATAATTTTCTTTTTGATATGCTACTTAAACATTTTTTGTTTGTTGTAACTGCTTAATTCCCTTACATTTGTATATTAAAATGCTTTTAGCTTATTTACTAGAAGGTTGACAAACACCCAAATTTTTCTTGAAATTGAAAAAAATTTATATGCGGTGTTTCAAAATGACTTGGAGCAAGCTAAACAGCAAATTTGTTGAAATGTGTTCTCTATCACACTGATATTTTAATAACTGAAAATATACCCGATATATTGGGTAGTCGAAAAAACCTTTTCGTATTTTGCCAATGCATGTCGTTGAAGTCGTAAATCTCCAGTGCTATCAATCACATTGTATCACACCATATAGTGATAAAAAGGTGAGATTTTAAGCTTCATTTAACCCTTAAACTAAAAAAAATAAATTCGGGAAAGTTGAAAAAAAGTTACAGCTGTTCAAAATTGGGTGAAAATAATGAAGAAATTCGCTATATTTTCAAGTTTTTGTATTACAAAAGGAAAAATGCCATGCAAGCCACCAATGTCATTTGTGATGTTTACGGAGACGATGCTGTATCAGTTCGTGTAGCACAACAATGGTTCGCTCGCTTCCGTTCTAAAAATTTTGATGTGAAAGATGCACCTCGCTCTGGTCGACCTGTAGTTGAAAAAGTCGATGAAATTATGGAAAAGATTGATCAGAACCATCACATAAGCAACCATAACATCGCAAAGGAACTTAACATTCATCATCAAATGATTTTGAACCATATAAAAAAGGCTGTCTACAAAAAGAAGCTCGATGTTTGGGTACCACATAAATTGTCTGTGAAAAATTTAATGGACCGTATCTGCGATTCCTTGCTGAAACGAAATGAAATCGAACCATTTCTGAAGCCAATAGTAACAGGAGACAAAAATGGAATCAAATTCGATAATAACGAGCGAAAAAGATCATGATCGAAGCGCAGTGAAACTCAGCAAATGGTCGCAAGGCCAGGATTGACACCTCGAAAAGTTAAACTGAGTGTTTGGTGGGATTGGAAAGGAATTATCCACTATGTTTTGCTCCAGCCTGGTCGAACGATTCATTCTTCATTTTAGTTTCAACAATTGATGAGATTGAAGTAAGCAATCGGAAAACCGGCTAGAACTGAGCAACATAAAGGGCATCGTCTCTCATCAGGACAACGCTAGACCACATACATTTTTGGGCACTCGGAAGAAACTAAGAGATCTTGGATGAAAAGTTTTGATGCATCCACCATATAGCCTTGACCTTGCGCCAGCGAACTACCATCTGTTTCGGTCAATGCAGAACTCACTTAATAGAGTAAAATTGACTTCAAAAGAAGCCTGTGAGAATTACTTGTGGCAGTTGTTCGCCGAGAAACCACAAAAGTTTTGCACTGGTGGAATAATGTCTCTAGTGGAAAAATTTGTGATTTGTGGTCAACCAAAATGGTACACATTTAGTTCATTAAAGTCGCTACGGCCGTATATAGGCGAACCTATCTCTCAGTGTTTGACACATCGATATGTAATTTTGGAATCTCAATCATAATCTCAATAAGAATCTGCACATTTGTCGGATGTCTATCGATTTTTATCTAATGAAAAAATTTAACAGCAAAGTTGCTTGAAATTTCACGTTTCCAATGGAGTACCAGCCACGGAAGCGTCCGGATCAAATTTAATCAAATGGTAACTTTCTCTTTATTATTTTTAATTTTTGGAAAACCAGATATGATTGCTAAAAAACGCCATTAGATATAGATTTCTTATGCAATATATACTTCCTAGGAAAAACATTTTCTCATTTCCCACCTCAAGACTTAGTTTTGCCTCCAAACTCAACTCAACTCAATTTCAACTAAATATTTCGAAAGTCCGCAAATTTCACGATTTGAGAACTAATTCAACTCAACTCAACTCCACTGAACTTCAGTTAAATATTTCTGAAGTCCGCAAATTTTTCAGTGTGAGAATTAATTCAGCTCAACTCAACTTAACTACACTCAACTGAACTCAACTCTATTCAACTCTACTCACCTCAACTTCAACTAAATATTTATGAAGTCCGTAAATTTGACGGTTTGAAAATTAATTCAACTCAACTCAACTCAGCTTAACTCAACTCAACTCAACTCAACTCAACTCAAATCAACTCAACTCAACTCAACTCAGCCCTACTTCAACCAAATAATTCTAAAGTCTGCGAATTTGACAGTTTAAGAATCAAAATAATATAGCAAAACACACAAATTTCAAGAAGTTTTCACACAGTCAGCTAAAAATGCAAAATGAAAAGAGTCAAAACCAATTTCCATATCAGTCTACCCAAAATCAGTAACGCAATCAAATCAACTACAAGTAAATCGGAAATCAGCAGGTGAAGAGTTGCATTTTATATTTACAACAAAATGTCTGCGCTCAAACCAAGCCGCTGTGTTGCACTCACCGACCACACACACGTAACAATGGAATTTTTACTTTGAAACCCGACAGACTTTGATTGGATTGATGGATTTTTTCGATTTGAATTTTCATTTCCATGCCAAGTGACTGGCAGTCAGCTTGATTTTTTTCATTTACTGATTGCGATTTATACTAAGAAATAGATGAATTCTCTCGCACAAAGGTATTTATTGTTGCACCGAAGCAACTCTGCTAGGAACCGCAACTAGTATTGCCAATGAAATTACGGTAAGCTCTAAAATAAATGAGTTTACAACACACAATCGCATTGGCTGAATACAGTTATACAGGCGCTCATACATTTATGTAAGTATGTGTGTGTGGCTATATAAATGCTTTATTTGCGAAATGAAAAATAAATCGTAAGCAAATTTGATTTAAGTGCTGCCGCAGAAGACCGGCGCTCTCGGCGCTGCTACTGCAATGAATCAGTTTAATTGTGACGCCAAGCGAGTGTAACGGTCAGACTAGCATTAGAGTCCAATCACTAGTACACACGTATATGTATGTATGTGTATGTGTGTATGTGTCTGCAAGATTCGACGGCGTTTCTTTAAACTGTGACAACATCGGCGACAACTAACGACATGCCAAGTCGACAGCGCACAGCAACTGACCGCACACACGTCCCGCCAGTACAATCACCAATACCAGAGCGCTCCCGAGCCGCTGCCACCACACCGCACCGCACGACCGAGTTGTGATGACGATGCTGCGCACAAAGTATGACCGCGGGCACCAAGTGCAGATTCTTTGAAGTGACTGTCGTTCCCATGACGGCAGTAATGCATAAAAACAAACCGGCATCTACATGCTTACAACCAACAACATGCACAAAAACATAACAACAACCACAAGAAAACAGTAATAATAACAGCAGCACAACCAAATAAAAACCTAGAATTGTCGGCAATAAGCAGAGCTCTCTGATAAGCGAGGCAAATTAAACAAAACGAGAGAGACAAGCAGCAACAATAACAATAACAAACAGCAAAGGACTATGCAAAAACACAGTTAGCATTTGTGGCAATGCAATGTGGGCTAACAAAAACAGCAGCAAAGCAACTTGAAAATGCCAAAGGGAAATGAATTGTCAACAAAATTTGCATTTGTGAGCGACCCGGCACAGGGCGAGGGGGAGGTGTCGTCCAAGCGCGGGGCCATCGTCACTCACAAGCGCATGTTGCAATATTTCGTCAGCATTTTGCAACACAAGCAGGCGAGTTATAGCATTTTATTCATTTGTGCAAACATAATTTAGCAAGCGTCTGAGCTAAAAATGGCAGACCAGTGGAGAATTCTTATTATTGCTTTCATAATTTTCGCTTATTTCTGGCACGAAATAGTTAATGATGATATGAAATTTCACTGATTAATCTTTCTGGCGACGTAAAATGGTTAAAATGTACTTAATTAGGGGCTAGATGATACATTCCTTGGTGTTTACCATAGGCGAGAGCTTAGACATCTCGGAATCGCTAAAATATAATTAAACAGTGGATTCAAACTTACCGTGGGTCCACACCTATGGTATTAAGCAACATTTGAACCCTGTCGCGATAGTTTTTGTAGCCATGGAAGATATTAATTTGTAGAGTTTTTCAAACCTCCACACATTTAATCGACCATGGGTAGATATCAAATTAGCAAACACTTGGGGAGTAAAGGGCAGACAGCTGGACGGACATGCCTAAACCGACTCAACTTGTCAAGCTGCTGATTTATGTATATAAGCGTCTACCAAGAGGGATGACTGATTTTGAGGTTACGAATTTGGGTCAATTTATGTCTCAGTGTATTCAATAAAGTTTACTATTTCATCTTGGCATATTTCACGTTGGTACAACGCTGGGAAATTTTCCAAAATTTTTACTCAAATTGACATTTTCCGGTAGCCACTAAAAAGTGCTTCAAGCAAGACATGATGACCTCAGATGAGACCCATTTCTAGCAGAATGGCTTCTCAGCAAACAAAATTATCGCCAATGGGATGAGTCAAATCTTCGTCTAGTTCAGAAAATCCAATTGCGCCCCAAAAACTTGTGGTACGAACTGTGGCATGGCGACGTCGACGGGTCTTATTTCTTTCGAAATGAGGCAGGAAATTCCGTTGCCATCAAAAGCAAGCGTTATAACACGATATCCACTTTTTTCCGAATTTGATGGAATCTGCGTGGACGATCTCTATTTTCAACAAAATGGCCTCATGTTTCACGTTAAAGCATGAATATATTGCCTGGATTATGTTTTACGTAGTTGAATTGGGTCCGCTAAATTTGTTTGAAAAAGATATACATAGGTTGCTATATATATTTCTGGACTAGGCAACGCTAAGTGTTGCCAGGTGCAATCTGACATTTCTATTGGAAAGTTTGACATTTTTTAGCATAACATCACTCAGAACGTTTTGTCATTTACTCGTGAATTGTTTTATTTACAGGGAATTAAAAAATTCATCTCGGCCAAAAAATGGAATTAACTCGTGAACATTTTTGTGCGATCATTTTTCACAACTCTCGACGTGGATTATCACGACAAGAGTGCATCGAAGAACTAAAATCTTTGTATGGCTATGAAGCACCATCTTATAGCACTGTGAAAAACTGGTACAACGAATTCAATCGTGGCCGACGCTCGCTCAAAGACGAATTCCGTGAAGGTCGTCCAAAAACAGCCGTTGTGTCAGAAAACATCGATAGGGGCATGCCTATGCATTTCTCCCACCAGCATACATTCGATATTGCACAAACACCTGGCCGTAAAAAATGTTTGTTCTCGTTAGATCCCACACAATTTGACAATCGCTCAAGAAAAGGCTCGAGTGGATTGGTGTAAAGAAATGCTGAAAAAATACGATCGCGGTGCTTCAAAAGACGTTTATAAGATCGTCACAGGTGACGAATCATGGATCTATGCGTATGAGCCCGAAACAAAACAGCAATCGACCGTGTGGGTCTTCCAAGACGAGCCAAATCCAACAAAAAAAAAAAAAAAATATGTCGATAAATATGCCTAGTTTCATTATTAGGCCAGAAATATATATAGCAGCCCTCGTATCTGGATCCTTTTCACTTACTCAAAACACTTCATTAGTGTCAGGCGCTACAGTTTCATAAAGCCCAAAGCTTCTTTGACTCTTGTCGACAATCAGGTGTTTGAAAGTCATTGCACCATTCTAAGTATACGTATCACAATAATTTTGACTGAGTTACCTAATCGTCAATATACCTAAAAACACACAATGTTTGCTATTCGAATGCAGTGACACCATGTTAAGTATTCCTCAATTAATCTAATTTGTTCTATCTAATTTTGATCTGTCAAAAAGGACTATGGAAAAAATTACCTCTACTTGGGTCACCCGTTATATTAAAAACGTTTAGTTATAGAAGAAGTAGCTCATGTTTTTGTAAAATGAATTAACTTATAAAGCCTTCCATGTATGGACTTCTACTGCTAATATTTTGTATATTCTAAGGCACTCATTGCACCTTATACTTAATTCACTTTACCACCATACGAAGAACATATCTAACGAATTGAATCATAACTTTCCCTTTCATTTTTTCCTTTTTCATATATGTTTAGGTTAAGTCGTAGAGTTGATCCAAAATCGTAGGATCTCACATGGATAGATATTTCTTCTTCATGTCATCCAAAAAATCCTAATAGTGAATCACCAAACCCTCGCAAAACAACAAAGGATTAGGAATTCAGCACAAGTTTTTCATATGTGGTCAGTAATACAAATTTTTTAAGGTACAATTACTGGCGTACGCCATTGACATCGATACCATTGGTCATAACAACCACGAAGTTAGTTTTGCTTTCTCCAGGTTGAACAAAAAAGCAAAGCAAAGGGGTCTGGTAGTCATCACACAAACAATCGTCGCACTCGCGCTCATGAGTTCGAAGCCGTAGATAATTTCGTCTATCTTGTAACCAGCATTGACAACAACAATAATGTCAGCTTCGAAATCCAACGTGGAATAACTTTTGCCAACAGGTGCTACCTTGAACTGAGTAGTCAACTGAAAAGGAAAGTTCTCTATCGACGAACAAAGACCAAATTCCAAAAGTCACTCAACTTTGCCATACTGATATATGATGCAGGGGCATGGACGAAGACAAATCTGATGAGTCGACGTTACGAGTTCTCGAGATAAAGGTTCTCCGGTTCGCATTGGCGTATGAGATATACGACAACATTGACACAGTTCAGCGAATTGAGGCACATCGGCTACGGTGGCTAGGTCATGTATCCGAATAGATGAAGGCACTCCTACTTTGAGGGTATTCGTCGCAGGAATTTTCGTATGTTCCATTTATGCTTAATAATGATAAACCTCAATTTTTTGCGATAGAGGTACTAAACACTCTAGGATTGGGAGAGCTCCACAATTTTCAAGGTGATATAATATAATATATGACCGAAGATCATAAAAAATATCAAATAAAAAATACCTCCAAAGTAAATGTGATTCCTTCATGCGGAATCCAAATCAATAGTTATGTTGTTGGTTAAGAGCTCCCGATTAAGACTGTATGACAGGCGTAATATATTCGCATAAAATAAAAACTATGAATTGATTATTTCGAACTCAGCAGAGTCGGCCTAAAATTATGCATCAGCATGAGATAAATATTGTGTGAATATAATATAAATAGAATGTATAATAAATATTATTCCTGCGCTCTATAAAGCTAAAATGTGTTCATCACCCATCCAACCAACCCCAACTAGTCGATTGACATTGTTTTTGAGAAGAAGGTGTGAGTATAAAACATTTAAATCACTTTCAGCTTTGCAATTATAAGTGAGATATTTTTTAGGGATGCATTACGCCAACCCAGAAAATTTTTTATATACTTCACAAATTTGGAATTCGACAAGCTGCATTTTAAGCATTCGAATACTCGCTGCAATTTATGCTTACTTTCATCGAAGCTTTTTTACTTCTTTTTTTGAACACTCAAACACTTGTGTGCATTTTTTGTGATTTATTTCCCCGTGCCGCAACTCTTTTGAAACGAGCCGAGAAGGCGTTGCGAATATTTTAAATGTTTCGCAAAAAGCAACAACTTAGCAACGCTTTGTGCAGCGACACAACGCAAATTGTCCTTTACGTCGCACAAAGCAAATATGCGAGCGTTCAGGCGTCTGTTCATATTTGTCTCGCAACTGCCTTCCTGTTTACATATGCACATACATTTATATGCATCCATACGCCCAAATATATGGACACACATACAGCGGTATATGTATAGTAATATGGCAACTGGGCGTGCCGCACAGCACAATGGATGTGGGCGAGCGCAAAGTAAGTTTGCAATGTTTCCTGACTTTTTTCCTTCGATTTTGTCTTGCATAATCCCGCTAGTCCCGCGTTGTTACAGTTACATGGCGCTCGTTGCACGAAGGGTGATGCAATACAAGTTACTTCGCTTTTGTTGTTGCAATTTTTTTCTTTCAAGTGCAAAATGTTGGTAAACAGAAGAGGTACGTGCGGAGCGGGTGTAAGTTTAACTGTGTTTTGTTTTTTTTTTTTCGTTGTTTGGTTAAAAGAGATTTTATGCAATTTTTCTCTTTTGTGCCATTTTAAACCAACGGACATTGGATATGGGCAGCTGCTATCATTTTTTTTTTTTTTCTACTTTCAAATATTTACATCTCGTTTTATGGTTAAGTCCATATCGGTTATGTGCTCAAACACACCCTGCAGGAAAATTTTGAAGTCACAAGAAAGAGTTATCATTATGTTTTTTTTTTTTGCTTTGTTTCTAATTAAGATTAGATTAAGGATAAAGCCTCGAAGTCATCTCAAGAAAAAATATGAGATAATTTCCTCAACTCCTCTGTTTATTTCGTCATACAAAAAGTAAAACGTCTTGGAAAACAGTAGATAGAAAAAAAAACTAAGAGAAGTAGCTGCTATCAAGTTAGAGGTGGATTTACGACTGTGCTCTCACAACTGTGAGTGTCCGTCGTCACTAGAAATAGCATCTAGCCACTTTATAGTCAAACTCCTTTGGTGCCTGTTCACAGCGAAATCGATGGCAACTGCAAAGCCGATGAGCTAGTGAGCATCCCTATCCCGCTCACATCGGAGTGGGATCGAGTTGGATCTCTATTGGCGTTTTGCATTCTCCTATTGGACCTATAGACCTCGATTGCGTTTAACAAGCGCTGCTCAACGACCAGCTCCTGTGCGCCTAAGTGATCCTTTTGGGCTAGAGTAGATTACAGGAGATCAACCAAACTACAATAATTGTGTTTATCAGAGTTCACTTCGCCGCAATTGTAGGAGTGTCCATTGTTCAATAGGCATTCGTATGATAAGACTAAAAATCTTGTCGGACGGAAGTTGTCAAAATTATATGGGAGAGAGAGAGGTATATGCTAATCCATAGTCCTTTGCAAGACTGAGGCAAAACAGCACGGCAGCCTTAGCTTCGGCGATACAGTATACATTTCCGAAACTGATATTAGCGGTTTCAACAAATATGTGAAAGGCTCAAAGCAATTTGTCGTTTTGTAAGGATCTTATGATCCTATATCTTCTTCTTTTTTACAGGCGTAGGCACCGCTTACGCGATTATAGCCGAGTTAACAACAGCGCGCCACTCGTTTCTTCTCTTCGCTACGTGGCGCCAATTGGATATTCCAAGCGAAGCCAGGTCCTTCTCCACTTCCAACGGAGTGGAGGTCTTTCTCTTCCTCTGCTTCCCGCGGCGGGTACTGCATCGAATACTTTCAGAGCTGGAGTGTTTTCATCCATCCGGACAACATGACCTAGCCAGCGTAGCCGCTGTCTTTTAATTCGCTGAACTATGTCAATGTCGTCGTATATCTCGTACAGCTCATCGTTCCATCGAATGCGATATTCGCCGTGGCCAACGCGCAAAGGACCATAAATCTTCCGCAGAACCTTTCTCTCGAAAACTCGCAACGTTGACTCATCGGTTGTTGTCATCGTCCAAGCTGATCCTATATAGCAGTTTTAAATAACACAACGGACCGACTTTCTAAGCTGTGCAAGTGAGATACCTGTTAGGATCGACCACTTAACCTAGATTTGTTTTTCTGCAGCGGGTCTGGTTCATTTATGTCTAATGCATTTTTAACTAACGGTTATAGCTTAATTCTTCCTTCTTCATCTGAGGATTTCATTTATCTTAGTCCACAACTCATACCTCTGTAATAAAGGTCTTATGACCCAGTATGTAAGAATTTTTTAGGTTCCTCAATGGATTGGCGCTCCAAACTGTCCAAATAAAATCTTCTACTTAAGTACTTCGCTAACTTCTCTATATGTAATCATTATGGACTCACCACTTGTCGGGGTCGAGATCAGTGGAAGGCAAAGCAACACTGGCGCATTGTTCTAATGATGAATGAAAGAAAGCTTAATCAAATCCAACTCAAAGGTTCACAAAGGATTAACCCTCTCAAATATGATAAAATGTGGAAAGTTCCGCTATGCCATATAAATTACTGTAACTGCAATTTCTATCAATTTCCTGCCGGTCGCATACACGGTAGGTAAGGGAAACATTCGCCTAGCACTACCAGCACCACGATATTACGATAGAGGCCAGCGAGATAAGAGGTGTGCCTGTTTACAAATGCATATGTATGAGTGTGCGCACACATAAGTATGTGTGTTGTAAATGAAATCGCTGAGGTAAATGTGTCAGCCTCAAATGCTTAAGCGAAGATACCAATGGCCACAAAATGCTGAGGTACTAAGCCCCATAGCTGGCGAGGCGAACACGTGAAGCGGCAAAAAGGATTTGCACATACTCAACTCAAAGGGAAGCAGGGCAAGCGGCTGCCAGCGATGCAAGTGCGGGTGTGTGTGTTAAAGCATGTATGTAACTGCTACTTCTGTTTGTGCACCGACTGTGGTATCAAAAGGTGAATTTGTTTTGCTATTCTCTCAATGGCGATTCTTTCGACCCTCGGCATTTAAGCAAATCAAATAGTATGATACCCTTGCCTCTCGCTCAGCGTAAGGCATACCTACTATACGTCGTCCCCGCATTCGCAAGCTCAGTAGCATTTTATTTGCATGACTTCTCCGGGTTGTCTTGTCTGACCTGCGCAACAACAACAAACTATTACACTATGCTTTTTGGCGTAGATGCCAGTGTTGGCAGTTAATGAATGAGTTTGCTGAATTCTATTTTTATTTTCATTCCATTTCTTCTCGTGTGTTTTTCAGTGCAAACAAGCAAACATCAGCAGCAGTGCAGCAATTTGAAACAAATTGATTGGACTTTTTACTCTTCGCTTCCTCTCATCATTAAATTGGAAATCGTTTGTCGTGATTGCAGAATCAGAACTTTTAACCGAATTTCGCAAAAGCATTTTCATGCTTCAAAGCTGCTGCAATGTACCGTTATATGTGCTAAATATAAATATTTGGTTTCATTAATTAATGCTCACATAATCAGGAATAAAATTGAAAAAAAAAAAATCTAAACATGTGTTAGTATAAACTAAAATTACTCGTAGTGCACAAATATAGTAAAAAGTTCAAAAAGCAGGCAAAATAATGCAGTCCAAGTCTTTTAAGATGGGTGGAAGTGAAATGTTTCCTTTCCGTTAGGCTATACAAAATCAAAGCATGCTTTTGTGCGCTATTTGATATGTAACAAGAAAGAAAACGGTTTTAGTCGTGATTGAGAGTTAAAGTGTTATTTATGTATGTTGAGTTAAGATTTTTTTATAGAGATAGTTTTATCTACACTTACTAGAGATGATCTCGAATATATTAATTATTTTCCTAAATAACGGGTGATTTTTTTGAGGTTAGGATTTTCATGCATTAGTATTTGACAGATCACGTGGGATTTCAGACATGGTGTCAAAGAGAAAGATGCTCAGTATGCTTTGACATTTCATCATGAATAGACTTGCTAACGAGCAACGCTTGCAAATCATTGAATTTTATTACCAAAATCAGTGTTCGGTTCGAAATGTGTTTCGCGCTTTACGTCCGATGAGCGATGAGGCTCATTTCTGGTTGAATGGCTACGTAAATAAGCAAAATTGCCGCATTTGGGGTGAAGAGCAACCAGAAGCCGTTCAAGAACTGCCCATGCATCCCGAAAAATGCACTGTTTGGTGTGGTTTGTACGCTGGTGGAATCATTGGACCGTATTTTTTCAAAGATGCTGTTGGACGCAACGTTACGGTGAATGGCGATCGCTATCGTTCGATGCTAACAAACTTTTTGTTGCCAAAAATGGAAGAACTGAACTTGGTTGACATGTGGTTTCAACAAGATGGCGCTACATGCCACACAGCTCGCGATTCTATGGCCATTTTGAGGGAAAACTTCGGACAACAATTCATCTCAAGAAATGGACCCGTAAGTTGGCCACCAAGATCATGCGATTTAACGCCTTTAGACTATTTTTTGTGGGGCTACGTCAAGTCTAAAGTCTACAGAAATAAGCCAGCAACTATTCCAGCTTTGGAAGACAACATTTCCGAAGAAATTCGGGCTATTCCGGCCGAAATGCTCGAAAAAGTTGCCCAAAATTGGACTTTCCGAATGGACCACCTAAGACGCAGCCGCGGTCAACATTTAAATGAAATTATCTTCAAAAAGTAAATGTCATGAACCAATCTAACGTTTCAAATAAAGAACCGATGAGATTTTGCAAATTTTATGCGTTTTTTTTAAAAAAAAAGTTATCAAGCTCTTAAAAAATCACCCTTTATTTCTACTGAAGTCAATTAAACTTTAAAAAAGTTCTAAATTAAAATAAATAAAATGTATTTGACTTGATGGCTTTAGACGTCTATGAAGTGCCATAACTATTTAGCAATTTAGATACATAGAAGCTAACTCAACCAAATGACACCTATGAAAAAGTATTTTTAGCATTTCTTTGTAGATGTGAAAATGTGTGAAACCGGATAAGACCACGACCACTCTTTATACAACGGACATGTCTAAAACTACAAAAAAATTCGATAACTCACTGATTAAATGTATCACAAGCATTAAATTTTATAACCAAGATATGTAGAAAGAGTCCTATATGAGCAGTTATAAAATCCTACAACTCAGGAACTACTAGACTAATTTCAACCGAATTTGGAGTGTAAAGTTATCCAAATAAAGACAAAATCGGTTGAGAACCACGCCTACTTTCCAAATAACTAATTTTTAAATTCCATCTGACTTTTTCAATGTACACTATACAGATCAAAAATCAAAGAAATTATTAAAGTAAAACTTTGCACAAGTTGTGCCCTTAAGATATCAGATATTATACTCAAAACTTTTCGAAATCAGGCTTTAACTTTTCAAGGACCCACATATCAAATATCTGGATTCCAGCACGTTCGGCTGATTTTTTACCGAACCTGTCGGTCAATCTGTGTGTACTAGTATTGAAATGCAGAGAAATTATTTTTGTGATGGCATCACACCTTTGTGCAAAAATAGGTAAAATCTCTTAGCACTCAAATACCTAGCATAAATATTTCGTACTTCCGATTGACTGTATACTGCATCTATTGGTCAACATGTAAGTAATCTTAATTAAATTCAAAAGTAATCTTTTTTTAACAGAATAAAGTATCTTCTTGCCTAAAATAGATGAAATATTTGGCATATTTCCCCTACTTTAATATATATAATGCTTTGCCAACACCTGAAGGTATTTCCCTATTTTTTATTTTCATACAAATTTTAGTCTCGAAGTCATTGTTTTTAAAAAATTTCGTTAATGATTAAAGCCATATTTTATATATTGTATATGTTGATACCAGTGCTTAGAGCAATATATCAGCCTGTGGTACCTTGTTTCATTTTTTTAATAACTTTTTTTTACAACAAAAGAGATGATTGCCAACAGTAAAGATGAAAATCATATACTGTTAATAAATATATGTGGCAACGCCATATTCACCGCTTGTAAGCAACCCGTTTCCCAGAATCCTATCATTTTTCCCTTTTTGCTACAAACCGTCATACCGAACGGACGTGTGCACGGACAGCTTTTCTTCTTATTAAATAGTATTTAAGTATTTCTAAATAAAGCAATAAACTTCCAAATATATATATGTAGTTACTTTCTTAAAAATTAATATTTAAATGGAATCAAAATGAAGTGTTTTCAAGCAATCGAAAATAAATTACATAATAATGAATTTTTTGTTATATTTATCTGAAACCCTTCAGAAGGTAATTGAAAGAAAATTAATTGCAAGAAATTTCACAAACAGACAACTCAGTGAAGTTTCACACGCACACACACAAACTATGTGGCCTAAATATTAATACAGAAGAAAACTCATAATAGAAGACAAAGAAAAGATATTATGCAACTAGTTGAGTGCGGACTTCACTTAAGTTTATGTTTTTAATGTATGCAGCACTCGACTGTCACTCTCACTTCCTGAATTATACGCCAGAAATGCACTTGAATATATTGCATTAACGAAAGGCATAAATGTATGGGTTAAAAATTTAAATTAAAATAAAAAAACTTAAGACTAAAACGGAGAAAGTAGGGAAAATAAAGAGACCTACAATATAAAAAAAAAAATTTTAAATATAAAAAAATGTTTAAAATCGCAAGCGTATTTTTTAGAAATAGCCACCAGATATATACCAGGTAGGTGGTTAGGAAAAACCGATTTTTTTTTTTAATTTTATGCTCTGAAAAACTGGTTTGGTAGACATTTCAAAAAAGTAGATTCAAGTATGAGCTTTTAACATTAATACTAAGGTGCTCCGCTTTTGAGTCTCTTGTTTTTTTTTTTAATAAGAAAAAATCAGATCTGACTAAAATATGGATTAGTCAAAAAAGACATTTCGTATTTTGTCAATAGATGTCGTTGCAGTCCAGTGCTACCAATCACAATGTGTCATGCCGTATAGTGTTGGAAACGTAAGATTTTAAATTCGGGGAAGTTGAAGAAAAGTTATAGCTGTTCAAAATTATTAAATTTGGGAAGAAAAATTTTGAGGAGTCTATAAAGTTATTTTTCTATCTAAAAAATTATTTGCCTAAAAAAAATGTTTTTTTTTTACCCACCCTAATGTGTGTGTGTGTACATTATTGCCATAACTCAAGTTAACGGCTACGCATTTTCACTGTGAAAACACATTTTTTAAGCATTTATTTAAGCTGTCACCCCTCACCGCGCCGCTGTACAATAAAATTCCATTTGAAATTCACTTTCAACGCGATTTGACAATTTTGTGATAAGCAAATGGAATCGCCAACACCTCGCTAAAAGCCAAATAAATACTTTAAGTCGCACGCAATGCAAACTATTTGAAATAGAAAGCCAACATTTACCCGCCATTAGCTGCACAAATGACACCAGTTTTCGCATCAATTCTTACGCGCTGGTATTCACAGCACACCTTCCACCCACACTTATCTCCTCCTTTTCAAATCCAGGCGGCCATGGTGTGTTCGATTTGATCCAGATCGATTTTGCACCGGCTCAAGTGATTGTCTGTAAATATGAGCACAAAGGTGAATGTGTGTGTGTGTGTAACTAAGCGTCGGTGCGTGCGGGTGTATCGCCACAGAGGCGAGCACGACAAAGTACGACAGTCACTGGTCCGTCAGTCAGTTAGCCAGGCAGGTAAACACCGCGGTGGCGTAGGCCGCGTCTATTGACGCCCACGCTCCAAGCTTCTTGCCACACACCCCGTAAACGCGAACAATATTCGCCGGTCTGTACATTTCAGCCGAAGTTTAAATAAATTACAGGGTATTAAGTTAAATTGGAAAGGCAAAGCAAATGATTTGCCAAGGCATAGGCCGATGAACGGCAACAACAAGAACAGCAGCAAAACATAAATGGCAACAACAAGAGCAAAACAAAAATTAAAGCAACAACCACAACAAAAACGCGAGTGACAAGCAGCGTCGACAACAACAGTGAAACAACAAGTCCGACAACATTTTGCGTAAGTTGACGCTCGGGAATTTCGCAGACAATCAGCCTTGCAAGCGCCCACGATAACGGCAACAACAGCAATAATTAAGGCAATAGCAAGGGTGTTTGTAAGTTTGGTAGACGCGGAGCGAAGCGCCAATCATACATATACATGCTTGTATTGATAAGCAAAACAAGGAGTGGCAGGTTTACTCCGAGGCCTAAACTGGTAATGACTTGCTGGTTTTTGCTATACGAGGGCTAAGAAGTTTTATTGCATGTTTGTATGTTATTTAACCATGCAGAAAATCAAACTGTCTCCAGAATTCTGGTACACTTCTTCATAGCATTTTTTTTTCCAATAAATGGCAGATGGAGCCATGTGTAGATGTGCACGCATGTGAGGAAAGTTCTTGAGTTTTATTCAGTTGGGAGTAGCCAAAAACTATTTTTTTACTTCTGGCTCCAGCAGCTCATGACTTCCGGTCTTAAACCAAGTATCTTCTGGATAGCCAAAAAAAACATCTGTTTGAAGATCAGAAGGCGAATCGCTGCCTCCCCAGTTTAGTGCGCTGCCAAATCTTGGAAAATACCTGTGAAAACAAGATCGACCTACACCACCGCTTCTTCGATTTCAAAGCTGTCTTTGACAGCAAGACGACGAGCTGCCTTTATGTCGCAATGTCTGAATTTAGTATCTCCGCAAAACTAATAAGGCGGTGTAAACTGACGTGGAACAATACCAAAAGCTGTATTAGAATCGGGAATGACCTCTCCGAGCCATTCGATACCAAACGACGTTTCAGACAAGTCCGTAATAATTAAGTCTATCTTGGAACCAAAATTAACACCAAAAACAACGTCAGACTCGAAATCCAACGAAAAACAACTTTTGCCCACAGGTGCAACTTTGGACTGAGACAATTGAAAATTGAGAAGTTAAGTCCTATCTCGATGATCAAAGACCAAATTTTACAAGTCACTCATCCTCCGCTGTCTGATATATGGTGTAGAGGCATGGACGACGACAAAAGCTGATAAGTCGGCGTTACGAGTTTTTGAGAGAAAGGTTCTGCAGAAGATTTATTGTCCTTAGCGCATTGGCAACGGTTAATTCCGCAGTCGATGAAATTTAGCTGTACGAGATATACGACGGCGTGGACATTGTTCAGCGAATTAAGAGACAGCGGCTGCGCTGGCTAGCTCATGTCCTGCGAATGGAGGAAAGCACTCCAGCTCTAAGAGCATTCGACGCAGTACCTGCCGGGGAAAGCAGAGGAAGAAGAAGACCTCCCCATTGTAAAGATCAGGTGGAAAAAGACCCGGCTGCACTCGGTGTCTTGAATTTTCGCCAAATCGCTAAAAGAAGAAACGATTTGCGCGCTGTTGTTAATTCGGTATAACCGCGTAAACGGTGTCTACGACGAAGAAGAAGAATTGTCGAACACGGCAGGAAACGGAAAAAAAAATATATTATTTTTTATAAACTCTTTAATTAACGTTTTCGATATAGCATGCATTTTGGCGCCAATGAAAAACAGACAGTGACAAAAGTCAAAATTAGTCTCGCCTCTTCCTTTATTACTTACTTTATAATGTATTTGAGGCATATCTGTTATGCATACTGGGTACAGTTACGACTCTGAAGCAATGTCAGCCATATTTCCCAGCCCACATTTACCTAGTATGCGTATATGCTTATCAAAACACATACATAGGTATCTATGTATATACTATGCAACGGCTATTCACCTTCGTCTACGCATATTTACTGTATCTTCTTTTTTGCTATTACCGCCCGTCTTGTTGTTGCTGTTTGCACCGTACAAAGGTAATCAATCATCAATTACCATTAAATCCAACAGGAATTATGCGTTAAATTGATTGAAAGTTCCTTGAGCCTTTCTGCACGCGCACAAATCACCCTCCAAACTCACGCATCACGCATATACAAACAGCTACTGTATGCATGCAGCCAACTGTATATATGTACTATATGTATGATGGCGTGGTGTTTTTGCATAAGCAAACGCCATTCCCCACACTCGCTCCCGTTCGGCTCGTCTCTCGAGCCTGCAAAACCCGTCAAAGCACTGTCACAGCTTTGAAATGCTACACTTAATTAGAGGTGCGCGGCGAAGAGCCACTTACAAAGCTGTCTACGCCAAGGTGAAAGGGACATGTAAAGCCATTTAGGTCTCTGGCAATTCCTTTCAATTGAGGTCAATAAAGATAAACAAGCAGCTGAAGTTCTAAGCGGAGGAAAAAAGGCGCCAAACGCAACGTGTGACGCACTCGTTCGCTCAGGCGGCGTTAAGGCGATTTTAAGGAATTACAGCGAAAAGTTCAGCGCAAAGACGATATGCTCTGCGGCTGCCTGTAATCATTGCTTAAGTTTATTTGGGGATCAGCCCACTTGAGGATGAATCTAACCTTTTTAATTGCAATTGATTAGAGGTATTAATGCAGCTAAGAGGTAATTAAGTTTAATAGGTTCACTAGTCACCTGTGGAATTTTAATGAAAGGAAGACAAGGTAATTTTATATTTTGCAAAAATCGCGAAACGACGAATTTGAAACTTCGATTGAAGATTTGACGGACTTTCGGATCAGCAAACAAAAACTGAGCACCAAAGCACTTGAACTAATGTCACTAACCTATCTAAGACCAAAGTTTAGTTAAAATATCTAAATAATATCTAAAGAATTAGTTATTTTTTATTGACATTATCCTAAATGTAGGCAACGTTTTTTACAGATAAATGTCTTATCAAAGTTTCACACCTCATTTAGCGTTATTATACTTATCAATGTATTGTAATGTACATATAAATTTGTTTCCATATGTGCAGAAATATAATTTTTTACACTCTCGCAACATTTTGCTACAGCATATAATCGTTTTGTTCAACTAACATATAACATAATATTGTATTGGAGCAAATGTAAAAATTGAACAATAGGCGTGACACCGCCGACCTTTAAGTGAAATCTTATATCTTAAGATCTCTAGACCAATTTTAACCAAATTTTGTGTGTAAGGTTACCCAACCATTCCACTATACACTGTGAAAATTTGCGAAATCGGACAACAACCACGCCTACTTCCCATATAAGACAACTATATTTTCCATTTGGAATGAATAAAAAAGTGGAATAAACCAGTGAATATACAAACAAAATTTGCCAAAATCCGGCCATAACTTTTCTAGGAACCAGACACCAAATATCAGGGACCCAGTGCGCTTGGCTGACTTTTTAAAGAACATGTTGGCCAATCTGCGAGTTATAGTACTGAAATTCGGGGAGAATATTTTTATTTATTTATATGACAACGTGTTTTCGTGCCAAGAATGAGTAAATTCGGAAGAATACCTTCCTTGGCTTCCATATACCTAATATAAATATTTTAAAATTTCCGGTAGACTTCTATCGGTCAATATGGCTTATAATCACCTTGCGAGAGTGCAAAATGTTAGGTTATATCGGAATTTGTACTTGTAAATAGAAGGTGCACATGTATATATATTAAGGGGGTATTCTAGTCTAGAAATTTAAAAAACCTCGAAATTTTTTGTTTAATTTAGTTTTTAGTTTAACTATTCAAGAATATGTGTACAAGAGGATTTTTCAAAATTCAAATTATTTTCGGAAATATAGGCATTTTTCTGACCCGGCATCCAAACTGGTTCGGCCTGGTTCGGCTTTAAACGCGTTTTTCTCAAAACTGACTTTTTCGAAACGATACCCACGATTTCTTAGGTTCTACTGGACCGATTTACTTGAAATTTTTATAGAGTCTTCTTTATAGGCTTGTCTATGGTTGCAACTAGCCCCATCCCAAAATTTTATTTTTATTATTTTTAAAAAATTTTAAATAGTCAGAAAAAGTGATAAAAAAAAAATTTTTTCAGGCAGTCGCCATTTTGTGAAAAAAAAATGTCTCACCCTTTTCCGTAGTTCTGACCATTGCGACATTATTCTAGATTAATTATCTTTATTCTTTTGGTTTCAGATAACTAGGAGGGTTGAAATCATGGGTATGGTCACGTAGAAATTTTTAGAGACCCCCACTTCGTCCACTTATAATTTTTGAAATTTTTTACTTTTTTTAGTTTTTCATTTTTTTCTGTACTCTTCAAAAATTAGTAAATAACTAATAAAAAAATGGATAGTAAATATATTAATTGGCCTTTTTTACGAAACTTTAAAAATTACCTAAAACTCATGCTTCTAGACTAGAATACCCCCTTAAGTCAGTCAAAATCTCTGTCGCGCATCGTTGGAACACCGCAAGTATCAGTGAAAACCATTTTGAAATATAAATTTTTTTGAAAGACGTCTGTAAACCCATTCTTTCCGATTACCAGTGTGCCATAAAACGTGTTATTACAGACGATGAATCTTGGATCTATGCTTGCGACCCAAAAAACAAACGATCAATCCGAGGAATATCGTGGCAGAGGTAAGCCGAAGCCGAAAAAAACACGTCAAAGTAGGTTAAAAATCAAGATTATGTTGACAGGTTTCTTCGATTATCGTTGTTTGGTGCACTCAGAATTCCTTCCAAACGGCCAAACTGTCAACAAAGAATACTTTTTGAGTATTATGTGACGTTTGTGCAAAGTTATTCGTAAAAAAAGTTCAAATTAAAGTCCGACAAATATTGGTTTTTGCGCCACGATAATGCACCGTCGCATACTGGCAGCATTTTTCAAACTTTTTACCGCAACATAAACATATAAATATACAAGAATGAAATTTTTTACCAGAATCCACAGTTCCATCTAACCAAAATTCATATAGACGACTCTTATTTAAATTTCAATGAAAATTAATATTTCAATTTGCTCAGCAAGCGCACGTCAGTTTTCCCCGCTTTTCATTAAATGCGTGCATCGTTTAAACGTGACTTCGATAGCCTTTCAACTACGATTAACCTTGACCCCGTTTCTGTTGCCACTTCTATGAATGAATAAAAACCAATTCAAGCGCTTCACCTCTCACATTGCAGCTCTCTCTCACGGTCTCTGTGTAACGAATGGTTTTGCATTTGTTAAAAGCATCAACAAACAAGAAGTGGTAAACGGAGGAGCAGAGGTGCAAACTGCAGCAGGTACGAACGAGTAGCATCTGGGGGGCGGTGAAAAATCTGTAAAAAGTGCATATAAAATGGGTCAATTAAAATTTCACGTATGACCGCTTCAAACGTAACTCAACTGATTTCGATACCGATGCGAACTATTTATTAAATGGAATAGCAAATGAAAGCGATATTAATGTTGAACTAAAGAAGCATATTGTACAAACATACCATATGTATATGCGTCAGCGGTAAAGGGTGTTTGTGCAGTTTAATGAAACAGTGCTGGTAGGTCATTCCTATGAAGTTGGATATGTGCTTTCAGGAGGATGCATTTTATGCAGTGAACCCAAATAGGAGCAGATTTTTTTCCAATATATATATAAATTTTTAAATTTTATCATACAGCTTTCTGTGGTTTAGAGGAGCACATAATAATATTTATCGAAAGTCTTGTTAGATCAATTGTGCTCATAAATCAACAAATTTTGGTACAATGTGAGCTGAAGTTGTCATAAGAGAGCTCAACTCCTCAGAGATAGTCTAAAGTCTATGAGATATAATGGGTTAAAAAGGAAGATCACTATTGAGACTGGATTAATCCTATTTAACTGCATTTGATCCGTGTTCTTCGCAAATGTTTAAGTTCGAGCTAAAATAAAAAGCTTTTAATTCCTATTCTTAGAATCCTACACTCGTGCCAGTAGCTTAGATGTTTTCAGTAAAGCATACAAGGAATATGAATTTTTTGAGAACATATCTATTGAGGAATATTTAAACCTTGCCTGTTCCTTAGAAAGTATGCACCAAAGAGTTCACTGAGTAGACTTCCTGACCATTCTAATGTTTGACAAGCGGAGGTCACTGCCGTTAGATCTACTGGTCCAATGTGCGGCCTCCAAGCAGCAATAAAGCTGATGAGCTGGTAAGAAAAGGTCCTCTATTAACAGAATGGGAACGGAACCGTGCTCCACTCTTCTCGTGTGCAGTACTAAACTGAATAGGTGGGCTTCGCGGAAACTTGATTCATGAGGTGCCGCAAGATGCTTTTAGCTCGAGATCATTGGTAAGGGATCCAATGAGCTCTTTGCTCTCTGTTAGGCTAGCCGGACAGGTTGTGGTTGTGGGGATTCTAACAGAATAGGGTCCATACAGTAAGGTTGAAAATATAACCCAGAACCCTGCAGAAGCTAGATAAAGAAGACGAATTGGAATCTTCTCAACACTTCCCTCTTGATAGTCCCGCGTTTGCGAAATCAGGTCCTAAATATTTGGGAGTTCACTTTTTCAGATGTTCCACAGAAAATCAATGCCTAAAAACTTGGGAACTCACACTTTGCGGTGTCCGACTGAGTTGGTGGGAATATAAATTAAGCGTCTGAGCCAAAATTTATTAGCCGCAAGGCGTTTTTCTGATTTGTAAGTTTCAATTAGGCAACACGAAGGTATGTATATAGCTGTCCAAGTGCGACTTTAGGATCAACCATCTAACCCAACATGACTTAACACTGAGTAGACATTTATAAACTTGAAAAAAAAAAACACTTATTCATCATAAAAATTCTTAAACATAAATAGTTAAAAATAATTTTTGCAAAAGAATCACCCTGTAACTTGAGTTATTTCAAGCAAATTACATGCTTGCAAGCCGCTGCGTTCATAGCTGCAAACGTAACACTCCTCAGTAAGTAATTGAATACACTGCAGGTGGATTTCGAAATTGCATGCCAATCGCTAATTGAGTGGAAGAGGCATTGAGGTCTGAAGCGCTCGAACCACAACGGCACGCAAGCACAGGCCAGGCCGAACCAAATTTAATGACCGAAGAAAGGAAACAGTGCAGACGTAGCGCTTGGAGGAATTTAAAGAGTTGCACGCAACGTGCAACATTGCATTATCCACATACCCACACACATATACATAAGTGTAAGGCATTTCACCTACACACGCGCACATACACACACACAGGCAGGCTGACAGCCCGAGGCAACAAACTGCATATTGTTGCGATAAACGCCAACATTTATATTATTGTGTACGAAAATCTGTCGTTGCAAACGGAAGCAAAACAAATTCGTAGCTAAATGCTTGACAACAACAACAACAAAAGCAAGAGCCGAAAAAAACACCGAAAAATATTTGCTACTTTTGTGCACAAGTTCGGTTGCAACGAAAGCGAAATATTGTCAATGAAATTTATTTTTTGAAAGCGTTGTTGTTGTTGTTGTCATTGATATTTTCGTTGTAGTTGTTGTATTTTTTGTTGTTGCTATTATTACACACTCCTGCTGCTACAGCGCGTATGACCAGCGAAAATATGAAAGCGAGATAGAGATTTGTGATAGTCAATAACAACAAATTGCGAATGAGCAAAAAGCAAAAAATACAAAATGCAAAAACAAAACTGAAAACCAACAAATGGTTATGGCAAAATAGCGCACAAATCATGAAAAAATGCAGCTGCAATAACGGGATTTGGAGCGCCAGAATGCTGCCAGTGAAGAGGAAAATATTCGCAAAGAGCAAAAAGGCAAAAAAATAAACAGCTACAACAACAACAACAGCGCACAAATAAATATAAAATATAAATTGACAAATATCAAATGAAAGGGGGGAGAGTGGTTGGAGCGCGCGGGGTGAAATCACATTGTATGTTGCCCAATAAAAAACACCGTATGAAAGCAAAATGCGAAAAAGAATTTCGCCAAATATTAGCGAAAAACAAAATCGCGTGCAGCGAGCGGAAACGAGCGAAAGCGCCGCAGAGAGAGGGGTGTAGCGCTGCGGGAGCGGACGTGACGCGGGCGACAAGTGACAAATGCGCATTTTAAAACAATGCAGCAGCAAGCAGCAAGGGCAACAGTGCAGTGCGCCTTCGTGTATGCAGCGTTTAGCGGCAGCACGCGGGTTGGCGCAGCAAGGGCGGCAACGATAATACAGGAACTCAATTGATTTTGACAGCAAAAATATACAGTCTCGAAAATAATGCAATATTAGGGAGGATGGGAGGTCGGTAGTGTGGCGCAATGCTCAAAGCAAACCCTTGCACGCGTGTGTGTGTGTGGGTGAGTGTGCGCTAGCGTATGTTTATCTTTATGTTCATAAACTTGTTATTGTTAGAAAAATAAATATCAGTATGCGAGCAGAGCAACTGAAGCGCAATGAAGAGCGCATAGAATCAATGAAATGACAAAGCAAAGCTGAAAAAACGTTGCCAGCCAACTGTGAAAATTTGTCGGGGGAAAATGTGAACGACATTACAGCGCAAGGGTATTACTTTATAGAGATCTATGATGAACACATGTGAATGCACATATGTGTCTTTAGAGCTTTGCTAAATCTTTGTACCCAAGTACAATGAGAAGCATCTCGGAGCATAATATTGTGGATTTTTAAGTACGGAAATAACAAAAGAACAGTTGACTAAAAAACCCTGAAATGTGTTCGAGAATATTAGATATTAGAACCTGACAAGCGTTAAACTTTAAAGGTGGGAGTGTTTTTTGGAAAGCTTAAACGAAGTATAATGAACAAAAATCTTCGCGGAAGGATAATGATATAATAATATATGTTTATGTATTCGTAAATTGTACGAAACGGTGCAATCACTAATGACCGTGTTGTAGGTTAAGTTAGCTTAGTGTGGTAGGCTCGCATTAACTGGTTATGGTGCTTACCGATGTCAGATGCAGTTCCGTACATGAGAAGAAGTAGTCTTCCTTCAGAATGAATGCGCTTGAATTGAATTATAATAGCTTTATTGACACCTCTTTCAGTGTTTCATACCGTGGGGTCCCCAAGTGTTTAAAGCATTGCCTTACAAGTGCAAGATAAGCGCTCAAGAGATGCTTCATTGTTCCCTGGTGCCTTGCTCTTCACACTTCCTTGATGTAGCTATGACTTTTTCACTTTGATTTATATAAAAGGAATCCCGGAAAGACATATATTTTTGACTAAAGCTCAGAGAGCAAAATGTTAAGCTCTCCATAATCACTTTTTTTCATAAAAGTTTAGTTCAGTCCTCTTTCTAGAAAATCTTTTAATACTTATTGTGTTACAGTGTTATTGCTCAGCATTTTAAATACAATACAAGAGGTCTCAAATTATAATATCTGATTAAACCATTAAAATTAATTTTCATTACGAGTGTATTTGAGCTTCCAGGCCTTGTGAAGCTTTAACTATTTTTTGGTGGATATTTTTTGTATTCCTTGAACTGATATAAGTAAGATTTTAGGTTCTTCAGGTTTCGAGTACTAAAGTGGTAATAAGTTTACGCAATATGATTGCCACCTGTTCTAAAAAAAAAGTTTAATAAAAATGGTGGTAAGTTAAGGCGTGATTTCTGTATATTTAAACCCATGAAGCGATACAGAACTAAAAAAAATATTTAAAAAAGGTTGCCACCTGTTCGAAAAATTAAAATTTTTAATAAAAATCTTGTTGAGTTAAAACAACATTATAATGTATTTAGACCGCTGAAATTTTATAGCAAGCGGGGCATTGAAATATAGCATGGATAGGGTTGCTACCTGTTTGAAATATTTAGATCAGCCTTATATCTTGAAAAAATTTCTTATCAATTGCGAACTTATTGCTTAGCACCCCAAACGCTAGTTTCTATCTAATTAAAGCTATAAAATAAGTCTATTAGGTCTTCGAGTTTTTTACGCTTTGAGAGCTTTTATTTTGAAATAAGTTTTAGTTAATTTGATTTTGAGAAGTATTTGAAGTATTTGACTATTCAGGTGTAGTATACGTGGACTGTATAAAAAAATCTTACCGAGGTTGCCACCAATTCGAACTATTCAAATTTTGAATATATTTTTTAGCAAAAGCATTGGTAAGTCAATGCAACACAGTAATGTATTTAAAACGTTGAAACGATATAGAAAAGCTTAGAATTAAAAATGTAATTTTCAAAAAGGTTGCCACATCTTTGAAAATTGTCATTCAGCTAAATTTTTGAAATAAATTTAATATTATAAAATAATAAAAAATAAAATAAAAAAATGAGAGATTTTTTCAAAAATATATACAAAAAAATTTTAAGTAACTCTGGACTTAGAAGGCCACTATATGACTTCTGTTATTACGATCCAATTTTCCTAATAATTGAAATATATTTCCTAGTAGAGAAATATGTACTAATTACCGAAACATTCAATGTTGATAAGCCTTAAGTGTCAAAATAATTTATAAATAAAATTTTATATTAATATAAGTTTTTATAAAAATTCCCTTTATTGAGGCTGAAGTCTGTAAAAACTTATATTAATGAAGACTATTCTATATCTAGTATTTTCAATATAGAATATACTAATAACATGATAACTGATGATAACTGAACAAGTTTGGAACCAACTGATCATTCTAGAGTATATTAATATATATCAGAAAATATTTAAAAATCATTTAAAAAAAGCTGAAATCTTATTTTTCCAGAATTGGATTTGGAATGAAATTTGGCTATCGACTAGTACAAATTTTCAATTAGAACTTTTTTCAAGCAATGTGATATATTCAAAAATATATGAAAATACCTCGCCGCCTCACCCTGCATAACAATAGGCAGTGAGCATTACTGACCACACTCCAAAGGCTATTCAACAATTCACATACAAGTAATCAACAGATTCAACAACTTTCGCACTTCACCAACCAACAACAACATACAATGCCCACTTGAAGATAGCCAATAAACACCAACGAATAAATACGCGGTCATTGAAGTGTCCATAGTTCCGAACGCAGTTAAGAAGCTTTGAGAAGTGCCATTCATTTAAAACTTGATTTTCAATTCATACTAAAGGGAAAAGTAAATATTATACGTCACTTCAGAAGTAAAAAGGTTGGCAGCAGCAAAAAAAAAAGGTTCAAAGACTATTTATAAGCAGGAACGGATAGAGTGCAATAACAGCAACAAACACACACACACAAACTGAAGTAGATGGAAGGCAGTGAGAAAATTCAATTTCGAACGATTGGCGAAAATGGCAACAACAAAACAAACTATTAAAAAAATAAAAGTAAATATGAAGGAAGCGCACGACTAAGCTGCACATATAGTACTTATGTGTGTGCGTTAGTCGGAACTGGCAGGATATGTATGTATGCGAGCAAGTCATTGAATTACGGAAAATAAGATACAACAAGGCGGGTGCGAGAGCAAACTTGAGATAACCGCTTAGTTGACAATCAGAAAATGCGCGACGGCAAAGACGGTTCTCATATTACTTTTTATAAACTATCCGCTGACAAAGTTAGTTGTAGTGGCCAGATTGTCGGACCTTTGTGGAAAATGTATTTGTTCGGGAAAGACATGGAGATTTTATTATATAGTTTTCAGCAAAAAATAAGTGAAAGCAATAAAAAAGTAAATAAAATAAAAATTGGATTAATGAAACATAAATAATTGGATTAGTGCGACGTAATAATTATATTCTGAAACACTTTATAAAGCAGTATTTATTTTCATTGAAAATTTCAAAATATTCGCAATTTCTGAAATCCTTAGTTTTTTACTCAAAACAATCTGGCAACGCTGACATTATAAAAACAAGCAAATATATCCTTAATTTTTTACTCAAAACGATCTGGCAACGCTGACTTTACAAAAGCAAGCAAATATTTTTTTATTTTCATTCATTTTAAATAAATTAAAAAATCACACAAATGTTGATCAAAATATTCTGGCAACGCTGACATCACCACATATTGTTGCCACAACAAAAAGTTAAATTTCCTTAAATTTATTTAAATTTTTAAAAAATTGTGAGTAAAAAATCAAATCTGGCAACACTTAATTTTCATATAACAGAGTAACGTCTGTAATTTTTCCAATTTTAATTTAAAGTAGCTACAATATTTTAATATATATTAAACTTTTAAGGCATTTTTATTTTCAAAAACAATCTGGCAGCACTCACACTTCTCACATTTTGTCATAACTAGTCTATATTTAAGTTAAGCAGAAATATTTCAAATTTTTTTTTTCAACTAGAAGATAGTTATTAAAATTTGAACACTAGCTGGCAACTCTGTCCCTGCGAAATTATATTGGCTCGGGCATATTTAGTTGATATTTTTCTCATTTTTCACATTTTTCAAGCACAACAACACGCAAAACGAATTTTAAATTGAATTCAGTCTCGACAAACGCCGCAGCAACAGCTTAAGATGCGCCGGAGCAGAGTGCAGTGTGATTATTGTGGTTGTTGTTGCTTGCCTGC
This sequence comes from Bactrocera zonata, assembly GCA_037783105.1. Taxonomy (NCBI): domain Eukaryota; kingdom Metazoa; phylum Arthropoda; class Insecta; order Diptera; family Tephritidae; genus Bactrocera; species Bactrocera zonata. The sequence goes on along the minus strand of JBAWJQ010004619.1, from coordinate 63,251 downwards.
AATATTGTATAAAATAAAATAAAAAATCAGCCATTACAAAATAGAAATTATAATAAAATAAAAACATGCTGGCAATCACTCGATAGAGCAAACGAGAGTCGAGCATAATGCTGGCGTTTGCTGCGCCGCAGGAGCGGTTAGTTGGAAAAACGCTGGCAGTTAAGGCGCTTAAATGCAGCTTTTCAATGGAGTTGCTTTTTTCGAAGTAATAATTGATGAATGTGTAATAAAAAATGCTTAAACACAAGTACGAAGAAAGTCACAAAGCACAATTTTCAAATGTGAGAAATGTTTGGCAAGATAGATGTGATATTTTTACTGTACCTTGGCTTTAGGAATTCAGAGAAATTGTGATTTGAAAGCAATGTTGACATTTTTGTTGTTTCTTATTACCTTTGACTTCGAAAAGTGATGGCTTTGACATACCTGTAAAAGAAAGAGAGAAGATGAGTTAATTTTGGTTTTTGAAATCCATTTGAATAAAATTTTTTTTAAATCTAACATAGATTAACATAAATTTAACATAGAGTGTTATGATTTTTATATTGAAAAAACGCTACTACAGTATTCTTAATTTAACTTTTTACTATTAAATAACTATTTTCTGAACAACACGAAGTTTCACGAATATATTTTAATGTATTTAAAACGGACAAAACTATAGATGCGATGTCATATAGCTAAGAAGATCATGTGACTTGCGGCGGGAACACAAAAGTTAAGTGCTGTTATTTGGTCTGACACAGTTTAATAGTTTCTTATGTGCGTATAACTAAACAAATTAAAAAGTACGTGTACCTGCTTGTCAACCATAATAAATGTAAGTGATGTGACATGACATATAAAACTAAACCAATAGTGTGAGGTCAAAGGAAGTGTAAAATATAAATAACGAGCTTTTAGAAGCGTTTGCACTACTTTCTTACTCAATAGTATATAAAAGCGATATTAAAATGTTCAAGTGATGTGATATCACATGTTAACAATTTAATGATGTGATGTCATATGAATGATTAAAACACATAAATCCCATACAATTTAATAATTTTCATTTATTTGACTATTAAAATGCATGTGTGTGCTACATAAGACGAGATATCATATATACATATGAAGTTATGATATGATGTCATCCTTGAGGTAACCAATGCCGACTAATTTTTAAAACCATTTATATTAAGGCGAATTATTATGTTGACCACAAAAATGAACATTGCTTAATAGGCTACTATAGAGGTGACGTGATATCACATGTTCACAAGTGAAATCACATCAATGTTAAGATTGCGAAAAAGCAACAAATTTAGTAGAAAATTATTTATAATAAAATATTTCTAGATTATGATAATATAGCGTATATGTAACGATGTGATGTCATGCCGCATGACTAGATACATATAAATACATTATTAGAAAGACAAAAGGCAATTGTGATAATTACAAAGGTGCATCTGCATTTTATATATTTTTTTATTATGGAATAGATATCTGAACCTTCTAAATCTATAATTTTTACCCACACACTCTGAACTATGCGCACAACTTTTTGCTCGCTAATGATCAGTTTTTCAAGATTTTCCTTCAATTCAAGAGTAATCAGACGAATAGAGCCATAAAGATTAGCCGCTTTTCCTTTAGTTTATTTATTCATTTTTTGTTTTTGTTTTCAAATCCGTAAACCCATCCAACGCAGTCACATGGCGCAAGCATCCATAGTTCACGCAAGTACACATACACACACAAACACACATCTTCATTGCACAACCACGCCACGTGAGCTTGGCTGCACACTTATTTATCTTTACCGTAGAGCGATAGAGGGTAGAGCCACTAACAAAGCAAATAACTTTAAATGCAGTCACCAGCAGATGCCCAGCAAGATTTTTCTCCGTATTTTTTTACCATATTTTTCCCCCAAAATGTTTTGCTTTTTTCAGTTTTTGACATATGCTCTGCCAGCCGAAATCATGTCAGGACAAACAATGCCGACGATGAGCACCTGCGTCCATTTTGCAGTGCTGGAACAAAGCCGCCGTCAATCCTATATGCACACATACATATATAGTATGTGCATGTATGCATGTTTGTATGTATGCATGGTATCGCATATTCATAAATAAAATCGAATATTTTTCAATTGAATATTTATACAACGCTCCCTCCCCGCTGCCATTGTTCATGTCAAACACAGACGTTGACGATGATGTCAATAATGTTGTATATAAACTGAATGGATGAATGAGTGAGTGAGTGACTCGGCGAATGAATGAATGCTATGAAGTATGCAACGGTGACTGATGACTGGTGAGTGCTTAAATTGATTGAATAGCATATGAAATAAAATGCACATAGAAAGGAGAACAAAAGAAAATGGAACTCCAAATGGTTCTCTAGATAAATTTATGCCAAATTATGAATATTATGAAAGTGCTTTATGTCATTGCATGCACATTTGTGGTGGATGTGTGGAATTTTCAAGTGGAAAATGGGTACTGAGCATTTTAAAGCGGGATGTAAAAGAGATTAGAGAAATAATTTTTCATTTTATTTTCATTATTTTGGTTTAATTTGTTATTTTATGAATGCTTCTTAGAAGATCAGTGGTTTGCCTAAGCTGTAATATCATTAAAAGCTTTGAAGTGGTAAATTTCAAAAGCTTCATGACTTTGAGGCTCTAAAGATATCCTACCCTAGTTACATAAATCCAGCATATACTTGAAAGTCTTGGGTAAGTTGTTAACACTAAATATTATTGTTAGGCAACCGTTCAGTAGAGAAATATTAAAACTCAGCTATAATTAATTTTATGAACTTAGGCCAATTAAATCTTAGCTAAGTAAGCGAAAAGTTGAAACAAATTAAACGTTGAGTTCAAAAAGTTCCCAACCATTACTATTAAAAAATTGAACGATCATTAGCTTATCAGTAGCTACTTTATTATAAGACTCAATTGGGTGTCTGGCCTTGGTGATATCACTGGATATTGGAAACGTTCGATTTTATCGGACTGAGAGACAGACCCAGCTCAATGTCCTCTGGTACTGGACCTCTCGACTTCGCGTGAGCTTAGCATGCACTAATTCGAAATCTTTCTGGGTTGAGTAGAACAGAGGAACTCTACTGTACTACGTGCTTCCGCCAGCGGACAGGGGATAGAAATGTACTGCGGTAAAGTAGGGTAGGACCGTCGTAAGAGGTTTGCATCAAAATTTCAACGTAGTCTTGGCAGAAATAATGCCTTGAAATTATATTATAGACTTTGAATGAGTTTCCTTCTCATGAAAAGACAATTGAAAGTCAAACGACAAATGTCTCCAGTTATTTAGTTGTGGGGTACTCTACAGGTAGTAGCAAAAGTTCCAAATTCTGACCGGAGAGTTAAATCTGGTATTCTGCTCATTGAGTTTGCTCCTTTAGGATGATTCCTGGTGGCTTTGGTTTAAACGTAAAGACAGGTAACCAAGGTAGAAAAGGAGTCCCATCCACCTGACCGATTGGAATCAAATAATGCCTTTTGCATGTATTTTTTGGGGAGCGGATCAACATATTGTTTTGGTCCACATGCTTTTAAGTATCGTTGGATAAGGCCATCACCGGCAGGTACTCACGTAAAACAACACAACGATTGCTGTACTATGCGCTCTCAGCATGGTTCATACAGATGTCCAAGATTCGTACATGCGGTAAAGTTAAAAATTTTGTCGGACGCTAACTATCAAACTATGAAGGAAGGTGAAAACATTGAGACAATTTTTCCTCCAATATCCTGCTTTTACAAGATTGAGAGTAAAACATCTCAGAAGACATATTTTTGGCGAAAATGGTGATATATCTGGTAATGATATTAGTTGCCACAATAAATTTGTGGCAGGCTCTAAGCACCTTGTCGAATTTGGCATGTTTTTCCGATTAATTCTTAGTGGGATCCTCTTTTGGATGACTTTTAAACCTAACTTAACTTAAACTAGGGCTCCAAGTCTTAGGTTATACCATCGTAAATGCATTCTTTAAACTGTTTGTAAACAAATATTTTTCCACTGGAAAATCAGGAGCTAGAGAATCCTACATTATATTTAATACTTTTCATATAGCACCGTGATTATTTAGAATTCAAGAAAAATGTGTTCATATGACGATTAGTTGGTCGATAGAATAAAGGTAACTTAGCTAGTGGTCTGTGAACGTCCCTGAAATGGAACTCAATGAAAAACAAAAAATTCGTATTTGGAGAACACAAGGTTTGAAATATGAACATATATTTTCTATATAAAAAATTCATGAAAATATTTCGGAAAATGAGTTCTACCGAAGCTTGATCAAAAGATCAAAGGTCAATGAGCCAAGAACCAAATTACTCAACCAAAATATCTGTGTAATCTACAACATTGATTGTTAGAAAGTGAGTGAAAGATCTGAGTGTTTTCTTATGGTTAACCGGATCTCAGCTGAATACACACAGTACGTAAAACTGGTAGCCGTTTTAGATGTTATACCCGAAATCCTAACTATCTGTAACCATATACAGTAAAACTTTGAAATCTTGGATGATTTACTCTAAAGACTAACTTGAGCTAAAGATAGAATTCAGAAGAACTTAACTAGCGATTCAATATTTTTATGGTGATTTTTGATACCAAGTTTATTGTAAAAGCAACCACTTCATTCAGTGCCAACGTCTGAGCGGCCTTTATTACGCTATAAATCATCAACATATTCCCGGGTCGCTCTCCAAACCGTTTCATTACAAGTATTAATTTCAGCTTTGAGTGTTTCTATTAATTTGTACATCAGTTAAGCTTAATCACGATTTTCCATTCGATTGCCTCGACCAAACTCCATGTCAAAGCGCTTTGTTCACTTTCTGTTTTTGCGAAGCTAGCAAACGCACCAACGGAGACCGGCTGAATTTTGTTTACCACTTTTGAAGTATTCATCCCTTGCGCCCCCACCCGTTCCAACAAAAATTAATATTTCCAACTATATTTGTTTAATACATTCTCTACCTACCTCCTTTGTTCGCCACCCCCCGCGCACCGATCAGCAATTTTTCTATAAGCCATTTATGGCAGAATTTGCTCCAATTCGCAGACAAAAGACCACTAACGGCTTAAAAGTAATGATAATGTCAATATTAGTCAGTCGCATAATGTAACGGCAAAATAATAATACAAAAGGCAGGCGAACGGTGAATGCCGAAAGGTGGCATGCACCAAGCGAAGCGTGACGAACGCTAGCGCCGACTAGTGGGCTGAAGTGAATAAAGCGTAGGGCGAGGGGCGAAGACGCCAGCGGCGGAATACCCCGCCATTGATGCCGGTGAGGCCCACACTATGTGCTTATATATAGTATGTATGAATAGTTGAGCTGCAGCATAAGTGTTTGTGTGTGTATTTGATTTGCGGTGGAAAACTATGCATATGGTTGAGTTTGTGTGTATGTGTGTGCTTTTTCCGACCCACAACGCGTTTCGTATAGCATAAAAATTTGTCATTCATGGTTATTGCAACAACTACAACAACAACCCCACAGCTTTGTGGCACTACTCGACCGCAGCAACACACATTCGGAGCGTCATATTTCGCCCTTAATAGAATTGCCGGGTTCGGGGCACCGACACTTAAGTAATATTTGACGATGAATACGGTAAATTGTGACTTCTTTATGTGGTTAAGCTTTTACTTTTATTTTTTTCTATGTTTTACAAATCATGCTTACACTGAGTTTATTTAATTTAGCTGCGTCACTTAAAGCGTAAAGGGGAAAATCAAACAAATAGCGAACACAAACATTTTTTTGTGATATTTTTAGCAAAAGATTGAGGAACATCACTTAAGGGTTTGGGTAAATAATCCAATAATAATGAAAACATGAAAACTTAAAGCTTTAAAATTTTGAATCGGAAGCAGAGTAGGTTTTTTCGAAAAGCTTATTTCCTTAAAAATTGCTTATTATGTATGTGAAATTCATTTCATGAATCTTGAATATGAATTTAAGTATCGAAGCCATAAAGTCAGTTAAACATTTTTCTGAGAAAGTAGACTTAAATGTTTATTCAAACTACTAGCATGTAGCCGTTTCATGGGAGTCGGAGCTATACATATAACCAAATTGTAAAAGGGACGTACATATATCCCAACAATTATATTTACTTAAGCAACTTAAACTTCAACTATTTTGCAAATGTTTTATGTGGCTACAATAACCACAATTTAAATCATATTTTCTGAAACTTCGAACACTATGGGGTACAGCGGATGTCACATACATACAAGTATATGCACACAATCTAGTTCAATGCAGAAAGGTAGTGCAAATTATAGTTGTTTATATGGTTAATGGTTAGCATTAGGTTCCAGGTGAACATATTTTTACACCCTGTGTATATCGCCAATGGACCAATTCTTATTGACTATTTTGAAAAAGGAAACGCAATCAACAACGACTTTACATTTACAGCGTTTGAAGAAAAATAATGTGCTGTTTCACCAAGGCATTGCACCGTATCACAAGTCAGTGAAAACGATGGCAAAAATCTATGAATTGTGCTTCGAATATTTTCGGCATTCAACATATTCTCTAGATCTGATCCCCAGCGACTATATCTTGGGAACCTAGGAAGAAATGAAATGAAATTTTCGTCAACAAAAGAGGTAATCGCCGATACTGAGGCCTATTTTGAATCAAAGAACCAATCGTACTATAAAAATGGTATCGAGAAGTTGAAAGGTCGCTATAATCAACAAAGATAGGCTGAGGAATTTTCAATTGACCTGTTACAGCGACTGAAAATGTGCTTACTGATATTCGACAGATCATTCGGGGTTGTAAATAGATCGATTTTAATAGATAACAGCATTTTTAAGCTTTTTCAAACTTTTTTTACTCTTAATTCTTTTTTAAACAAAAACTAAATTTTTTCCTGTTATATTTATTTGACCGTGAAAGTGGAGTAATCGCTCAAATAATTTTAGAGTTTAGAACTGTGTCCTAACACAATATCGTCACGTGACCAGTTTTGAGCTACAGAACCAAATTGTGGATGCTACTAGAAAAAGACAAAGGCGAACAGAAAATCGACGAAAGTAAGTTCCTAAGAAAAATTTGTCGAACAATTAAAGATAATGGAAGTGGCGTATAAAGAGGAACGATGAGCTAGGCCAGCTTATAGAAAGAAAAAAGTATGAAAACAGTATAAGCTGCATCAAAGCGCAACTAACTATTGATATTGTCAATCTAATAAAACTAAAACTTTTGATATACCAAACAAGTATATATCAAATCATTCATTCACTTTCGCACCGCACAGAAGCGAAAGTAGCAATAATAAAACGCAACAAATTCCCAAAAAATAGGAATAATAAACAACCACGAAGTAACAACCAAACTGCGGAAAGGAAATCAAAGTATGTGAACGTAATAAATTCCCTAAAAAGCATAATAAATAAAGCAATAATAACAATTTTTATTACAAGGACGCCAAAGCGCTCAAAACAGACGTATATATGTTTGTACAGTGAGCTGAAATGCGGGTGGTCCAGACGAGGGTCCTTGTAAGATTTGTGGCAGCTGCGTCGAGTGCGACGTTGAAAGCTCGCTGCGCGACGCAACTATAGCAAAAACAGAAATTCTTTGAACGGACGCGGAACTGACAGACTGTCAGACTGGCTTAATATGGACTGAGAACATAAAAGCGGAGGTTGGGCAACGAGGTGAGCGGTGTCTAACTGCGAGGCGGAAGACATTCATGTACCGTTTTACTTATATACCGTTATGTGAAGCGTAGCTATTTGCTTTTAATGATGTCTCATAAATTATTATATCGCTATTTTATTTTATTGTTTCACCCGCTATTGAGCGGCAGCATTAATGGCTGGCGCGAGCGGACATGCGCTCATTTGTGGCTGCCACGCACACGCTGACAGTTAACTCCTTGGGCGGGCCGCCACTGTTTGTGCTTTTGTTTAGCGAAAGCGTATAATGTAATTTGTGGTGTAGGCGCAGCGCAGCGCAGACTATCAACGAACACACGCCGCAGCTACTCACCTTCCGCACGCGACGCCGTAAAGCGCGGCAGCGTTTCAAGCCTTTGAAGCTTTGTGTGCGCCCTCGTGAACGCACTTTATCATAACGGTATACTTTATGTTGCCCACTTCCGGCTTCGCACAGTAAATAGACAACAAGCGCGCGTCTTTTGTGAGTGGCGCCACTTTAAGTTAAACTGCGTTTGATGTTAATGCTTTTCGCAAGCGCTTTCACAGTTCTTTCACTTGTGCTGGTGCGCCGCTCAAGCTTTTTTCAGGGCGCGCAATTGCTCATCGCAGCTTTATTAACGGCGATAATTGACGAGGTGCGACGCAAATTACTCAAGCATCATCTTAAAAGCAAGAGTAAGCACGAGCATGAGAGTGACGCTGGCGTCTGCAAACCACTGAAAAGGGATTGAGCACCTGTAGAAAGCGCGCTCCGCATGGGAACAGCGACAGCGCGGCACAAATTTGTATTAAAGTGTGTCATTAGTTATCCAGGCAACAACACTTCGCATACGCGACGGCAAATAAAGGAATTCATAAAGCTGCTCTCGGCAATTAGTAAGCCTCCCTCTCCCGTACGAACACGCGCGCAACAGTGCAACGACTCAGCGAGCCTCGCTGTAGCTGCCACAATCTCTGCCGCGGGTACCTCGTACTACTTTTTATGCCTCCACATCCACTGTGCCCACAGCCCTTCGAAGTCAGCTACCGCTTAAGTTCTATGTTTTCAGCACAATTGTTGTTGTTGTTGTAAATCTGTTATGAAAATTGGCGAAAATGTAATTGTTAAACGAATTTTAATGAGCTCATTAATTTGACAAAGAGATTTATGGAAACGTGCAACGTCTGTAGTGCGCCAAGTGCACACCTAACGCCCGCTTGCGTTCCGCTGCCAACCCTCTCTTTTTGGCCGGAAACGTGGCTGTGGGCGAAAAAGTTGAAATTGGAAAATTGGTTGGCCTTTCGCATTGCTTTGTTGACTGTTCGCTTGGTCGTGTGTCAGCTGCCAGGTGTTTGAAGGTTGCGCGAACGGCAGCGAAACAGAGTGGAAATGAGTGAGTCTTGAAGTGAAATATTGAAACAAATAGCTGAGCTTTGGCGCATTTTTGCATCTAATTAAATTTGTTGTATTTATAGGTGGAATTCCGAGCAATAAGAGGCAACAAAAACAATTTTGTGGAGAGAGTGTGTTGCGTTTTCAACCGAGTACGTTTTTCGAAAGAGTAATAAGACAGTAAGTGGTAGAAATATGTGAAACTTAATTCAAGTTTAAGGGTACTCTGTGGCAGAACCTTAGCAACCTTTCCGGAATTTGAGAAAACAATATTTCCATCCAGCATCAAACATCTAGTATACGGGTTAGTTTCTCTAACTAAAACCTCTGCCGGGAAATGAAAAATCAGACAAGTTTAAAATTGGTTCCTCCAGGCGCCAGACGCCATATTTTTTCGTTAATTGCCGAGTTCAGTATATTCACTGCAAGCCCAATCCAACCTTTCCTCTTCTTTCGTCGTCCGGTTGGACTGACTGGTATCTAAGTATCTTTTGAACTTTGAACGCCGTTTTGTGTATTGCTTACGCCTTCAAATACTTTTCGCTGGAATTTTCCCTGAGCTAAGTCTTTAATACCGAACCAGCACGATTGACATACCACCAAAAGCATAGCAAAGCTTCCTCTTCCATCATGTGAACGGTTTCAATGCTTTCGAGTTCTGAGTCTACATTATGCGTTGGAAATCGGGTTTGGCAATAGCACTACAACCGCTGTGAACTGCTCCCTTCAAAGCAGAGATGTGGCTACTGTCGACACAGCAAGTAGACTTACGGTGTCCAGTGGTAATATCAGCCACTTCTCTTATCGACATATGGGCTGATATCCCAGCCCGTTTTTTTTTTCCTTATTTTCTTCCATATTTAGGTTTTATTTTCAGGAAACATTTACCCTTAGCGTTTTATACCTACCGCAAGTTACCCCATTAGCAATTGCAGAGGTAGCTATACAGAGGGGATGTATGCCATGCATAACATAATTAAGAGAAGGACGGATATATACCTCGGCCTTAGCTTTATGCCACCTGCCCGCATCGCCCAGATCTGATCCATGAACTAGCTTCGTTGTCAAGCTGAGATAGTGCTGGTAGTGACGTCAATTTCTCTTTCAGCACTCACTTAGATGAAGGAACTAAGAGGTTTTCCGCCCACCGTACTTCCTTTAAAGTGACACCTCTCCTGTTACTCACATATTGTCCAGTATGTTTAGTAAAAATAAATGTATTTTTCCAGTCTTCGAAAGACTTTTCATAAGAACTTTTTGAGATGGCCTTTAACTCCTTTAGCCAATAAAAACACGGAGCCAAATCTGATGAATACGGCGGTTAACCGATGGTATTCGTTGCGTTTTTAGCTTCAATTCACAATCGTACTTTTTTGAAAAAATTTCAGCTTTATATGATTGAATCGATCAAGAAGGCGTTTCATACCCAAAATATTCACCAAAATCATTCGAAAGGACTTGCGAAAGGTGTCGAGCTCTCTTGACATCTTTCTAACATTTCATTATTTGAAGATACCGAAGGTCATCCAGAGCGAGGAATGTACTCAACGATCTCTCGACCCACTTTGCAATCTTTGCAACACTTGTATGTTTGTGTTTTTGATAAGCTTGAGTGACCGGGAGCCTTTTCCAACATTCGCAACTATTTTGCACACAAAATTTGGTTAAAAATACAAAATTTTACACAAATTCTCTGTTTGATATTTTAATCTATCATAAAAATCGCAACGGGCCTTTGAGGTAAGCAAACCGGTTGACAGATCACTCCCTTATTGGGCATAGTAATTAAGGGCAGTTCTACCAATCTAGCAAAACACATTTTTTTAAATATCAGTTACCTAGTGAATTTAATCACAATTTCCGCGTGTTTTTGTCCCAATGTATCGAAGAAAACCATAATTTTCAATCTTTCAATTTCTATTTTTAAAACATGTATATCCTTTAATTTCAATATAAGTGATACAGGAGCTTTATTTTACATCCGAAAAATCGTATTTTTTTAGACACTGACATAGGTATTTTCCGTAAAAAAATATTGCAAATTTAATTTCTCATGCTTTTTCCTAAAAACCGTAATAAATGATTTCAACTGTGCTCAGTCAGTCTATGATTTTATATTCGCACTCTATTCAACTCTAATAAATACTGTAACTTTCACCGTTTGCACCGAACAGGAATCAATTGAGCAGAACTGGTGTGAGTGAAGCGCTTTTGTGCGAAATGAGTTTAAAGCCGGAAAAAAGCGGAATCCATTATTAAAAACCATTTAAGCGTGCACTCGCCACTCAGCAGATCATATTTTATATAAAAGGCTTACATGATAATGAAATTCATTCTATCAAATGGCATACAGTATTTAATAGCGCTTTTGTCAATTACCAGGCATACAGCTGTGTTTAAATCCATGAAAAAGTTCGGACGCTACGAAAAAATTGCAAAAAAAAAAATATTGTGTTAACATGTGTGCACACACATACACTTGCATTTATGAAAGAGTATTTCGGCGAAAAAGTAAACTGCAACTGTATGCTCATACATTATAAGGTGCACAAATATATGTGTGTGCGTGTGTCTATGCACTTGCAATCGTGCAGCGGAAGCGCTCACGTACAGCTACGGTGCGCCAACATCCTTCCGCTGTACGTAACTGTGAAAATCCTTCCTCATCACACACACACTCGCTCACCGCTCTTCTGCAGTCAATGTGCCACATTCGTTATGTCTGTCCAGCGCACCATCTGTCACGTTGCACACAGCACACTGCACTGCATGCCACTCCACTTGCAGCTAACGCAAATTGACAAACTGAAAATATTTTACAAATACTACAAGCGCTGTCACGTGATTTAATTTTGGTGCCAGCTTTCGGCTCCACACCGCTAATGCTCGCAATCTACATCGATACCCGCTCATCCTCATGCTTTTGGTGATTTATTTGATCTTGTTGCTTTTGTTTATTTTTTGAAACGCTTAAATCACAGTTTCCTGCTTCCCGCCATGCTCCACCACGTCTCCGCCCACTTAAGGGCAAAAAGCAACTACAAAACCGGCACAAATTCTTCGCTGATGTTTAAACACTGTCCAATAGGATAGTGGCGCAAGTGGGTATTCCGCAATTGCCTTTCAACGCTCCATCCGCTGCGGTTTTCAGCCGCTTTACTGCACAGTAGAGGACATAAATGTTGCAACACTGTTGTTAGGCTTGCTTTGCGTACAAAATTTGTAAAGAAATATGATTTTTTTACTACTAAAGTTCACTTCAAAAGTTAACTGTTGGATAAAAGTGTGACAAGTATACGTAAAAAGGTTGTTGATAACACTTTTTGGAAGTTATATATGGTTTGAGTCCTCTTAATGTTATCACGAAAAACTTTAAGGTGAGAGTTTGCATCAGTTTTATATATTTAGGTTACCATGAAATTATTGGTTGGTACTTAGGTAAAATTATATGGTTTTTTTTATTTACAATTTTGTTTAATTTCAAGTGGTTGTACGGATTTAAGTTGCCCAGTAACTGCATTTAACTGTTAAACTGGTTAAAGTAACAGTTAAAGTACCGGTTAACTTTTCTGATATTTATGTTAAAATGGTTAATCTAGCGACTGCGTTAGTTTATTTCACCTAATACAAGTTATTCTGCATAACAATGTTTGTCATACTTATTTCTCAAGCTATGAGGTTCTAAATTATTTTAGTCGTATTCCAATTAAAATCAATTTTAAAATGTCTGGATATATATAAAATTGTTTTTTACGATTTTTTTATTGCCAATATTACACTTTTTCTGCTGTATAAATTCAATTCAAGCCAAATAACTAACTGTTAAGTTTGAAGTTTTTAGTCAATTGATGTAACTGTTAATAATAAACGTACGGTTAAGTTTTGTTCTGTTGTACACCTAAGACGACGAAATAGTTGATGAGCGCCAAAAGTGCCATCCGTCTGGTAACCGAACAAGTACACGAAATTCGGTAGCCACTAAAGACAATATACAGAGTAATATATGAAATGGAATGTCTTAAAATCACGCATGAACGCTAAGTTCATCTGTAAAAGATCCGAAGGAAAACTCACATGCTTTTTATTCACAAGGTCTCGAGAAAACTACCGAGCGGTTGTCGATCTAATGAAAAGTCACATCGTCCTGGCTTTGTAACGACGATACAAACAGGTATGTGAAAGATACTGGAACACTTTCTAGACCTCCTTTCAGAATTATCTAAATCTATTCTTAAATATCAAGAAGCTTTGTTGTTTAAGGCGCTAACTGAAATATCGAGTCGTTCTTAAAGTTTGCAAAAAACATTGACGTTTTATGTGACGATTACTTCAGCTGAAATCAAACTGAGCCTTCATCTGATACAACAAAAGACCAGTAGGTCTATGTACAGCATGAAAACCGGCCAGTATAAACTCACCTTATCTATAATACCATTCACAGGTACATTTTTATAATATAAAATGGTATAAAATGAACTTGATAGGTTAGTTCGTATGTGCCTAGATGATATTATGGTCTGATTTGATATGAGTATATTTAGGGATTGTAGCATTACCTCTCACAATAATATGTGCCAAATTTCATGAAGATAATTTTTACTTTCAATCGATCCGTTTGTATGGCAGAAATATGCTATATAGTCCGGTATCGGAGGTCCCGATAAATAAACAGTTTCTTAGTGAAAAAGGATCATGTGAAAATTATAATAGATAACTCAAAAACTGATGGTCTATTTGAAAATATAAAGAGAAACAGATGGACATAACAAAATCTATTCAGATCGTCACTTATATTTGGTATATACTTTATAGGGTCCGCGATATTTCCCTCTGGTATAGAAACCAAATATTAATTTTATGAATAGCTAAAATCTAGAAAAATTTATTGAAATTAAGACCACCCAAATAATTCTACATCTACCACTTTTTCGATCGCGACTGTTTCTGTATACAACCACATTGTACGACACTGTATGCCGTTATGTATGAACAACCTGCTTCGATGTCGTTTGACTTGTCAGCAACGTCCAGCCGTTACACCGAAAATTCTATAAAAAATTCCATTTAAGCAAATCGAAATCATTGAAAACACTGCGTAAATAAATTATGAGTAGGCCATGGAATCGATGTTCAGGTAAATAAAAATTAATTTGCCGCGGTAAACAAATGCGCGGCGAATAAAGTGAACTGAAAGTGGTGTGCTGTAGCGAATAACAAAAAGGAAATTCGAGCAAAGCCAAAAAAAATGGAAGGCCACAGGAAAACGATTTTATTTGATTTGCGGCACCAATACATGCGAGCGAGATTGAAAATGCGCCTATATACACCCACACATACACACACGCATATACGGCAATACATTTTTTATGTTTGGACTATATTTGAAACACAAAAGGTTGAATAATTAATTTTTTCGCAAGATTTTCGCAATTTGTGTAAATAGCAGGCTTCCAAATTAATATTCATTTTCGCATTGAAAAAGGATCACAAATATTTGTTATGCGAATTTTAGGAGCGAAATTTGAATTGTAAATGAATTTCACATTTCAACGACTTCAATGTGTTCAGCGAATTTTTAAAAAGTAGATTTCTTCGCGTTGATTGTGAATATTTTGCGTGTGGTAAATATTATCAGAGAAAGTAAATTGAAATAGTTTTGATGACCGATTTTTTGTACTTTAATGGTACGCGCAAATTTTTGCTAAGCTGGCTTCGCTTTTCCATTATCACAACGCTACTAGAAATAAACATTATCTACAGAGAAAGTACAGACAGCACGAAGTTTAAATGCAGAGCATTTTCGACGAATGAAACCAACCCTCTCAAACAAAAGCAGTTGAAAAATATTTGGGAAGTAAACTTGAATTTCTTGGGGGAGAGTTGCCACCTATTGGAAATTTTAATGCCGGTTTAAAGTGGTTGAATACTATTTCTATCTATTTCTAAATATTTGATACGGATGCTAGCTCAAATCCGTTTTCGAAATCTACTAGGACGTGGTTTGAGACAGTCCCATTTTTTGATAACGTCTTGATATGGATAAATTGCGATCTTTAGCAATACTTATCTAAAAGCAGCAATAGTTTCACTACTTCGAGCGATTCTTTTCCTTATTGGCACTTGTACATTATGTAAAGATATGATGCTCGAAAGCACAGATGGATGATAATTGCGATTATAAAATAGCAAAAGCGCATGAGCAGCTGCAATTGGTTAACAATTCTACACATTACTGAATACAATGAAAAAAAATACATGTCATGACATATTAAAAATAGCCAAAACGGCACTTAGACATCATATCATCCCTCTTGGAAAAGTCGGTTTATATTCTGCCTTTCTGCTATTTGCATCTGAGCACAACTGATTAAGCAGGCAATTAGACCCCAGTTCCTATAACACAATTCTGATTGTATATGTGTCAAGGTTATGAAATGTTGGTATGCGTTGTCTTGTGAGATTTTCGAGACCCTTACATCCTGTTTGGTATAAGATTTCATTTCAATTAGGTGTTTTGTGAACACTAGGATAACAAAAGCTTCATTGGAAATTTTATTCTCTTCTAAAAAGTTGCCTACATTTAGGGTGATGATTCAATAGTGAATATAGTTTTTAAACCAAAAAAGCAAACTATTGTGTCAGTTTATAATTTGGAAGTTTATATATACATAAAGGTAAAAGGTTTGGAAAAAATTAATTATTATGTATGGTTCTCCATGGATTAAACCCAAAAAGAAAAATTCTAGGCTAAAAAATATTGTTCGCACAATGACCTTATAAAAAATTGAATTTCACCCATATTATACAGGTCATTTGTCCCAGAATAATCCGTCAAGCATATTTGAGAATAAGTACTTATGAAAAACTCGACATAATTTTTAAGAAAGTAAAACAGTAAAGACTTATTTTCAAGAATCAAGTATCACACATTTTGACCAACGTGAACGGCTTAAGGAGGTATTCTAGTCTAGAAGCATGAATTTCAGGTAATCTTTAAAGTGTCGTACTTTTACCATCCATTTTTTACTAGTTATTTATTAATTTTTGAAGAGTACAAAAAAAAATTAAAAACTAAAAAAAAGTAAAAAATTTCAAAAATTATGAGCTGACGAAGTGGGGGGCCTCTAAAAATTTCCACGTGGCAATGCCCAAGATTTCAACCCTCCTAGTTATCTGAAACCAAAAAAAAAAAAAAGATTTTTAATCTTGAATAATGACGCAATGGTCGGAACTACGGAAAAGTGGGAAACATTTTTTTCACAAAATGGCGACTGCCAGAAAAAAAATTTTTTTTTTTAACCCTTTTATGACAATTTCGAATTTTTAAAAATAATAAAAATAAAAATTTTGGGATGGGGCTAGTTCCAACCATAGACAAGCCTCTAAATGAGACTCCATAAAAATTTCAAGTAAATCTGTCCAGTAGAACCTGAGAAATCGTGGGCACCGTTCCGAAAAAGTCAGTTTTGAGAAAAACGCGTTTAAAGTTTCCCTAATGTCTTTTGTTCGATTAGTTTCGGCCAAACCAGTTTGGATGCCGGGTCAGAAAAATGCCTACATCTCCGAAAATAATTTGAATTTTGAAATTCCTCTTGTACACATATTCTTGAATAGTTAAACTTTGAAAATATAAAAAAAAAATAGATTTTTTTAAATTTCTAGACTAGAATACCCCCTTAGAAAGATGAAAGCCGGATATCATCTTATCTTATAGAAGGAATATGGGTAGTGTTAACTCTGTTTTATACATTTTATGCACAAACAAAAGATACCGTTATTAGAAAAACACCTTTCCCCTATTGACTGATATAACTCGTATTTTTGCCGATATATTCAAAATAAAGTCAAGTGGAAGTTCAAAAATATTCTTATTAGGTATTAGGGGGCTAAGATATATAAGGCACCATTTGTTCTTGCCTAATTTGCTTACTGGAAAGTGAAAGAATCAGATGGAATTTTAAGTTGTGTTATATAAGAACTTTGTAGTCGTGGTTTTCGTTTGACTTCGCCCTTATTTTCATTGCAATTTAGGAATAACAGTATAATATTACCTACTGAGTTTAGTTGAAGTCGATCGAGTAGGTACCAAGATTTTTATTATAAAATGCAAAAATGTGAAGTTCATTAAAAGCGACCTAAAATAAAAATCAGTCGGGCCAGCTTGCAACTAAAAATGTAAATATCTGTCAAATTCAATATCGTCACATTTTAAGGCCGCCAAAATTTTACTGTCGACATAAAAATAATATACGACGCAGCTGGGCACAACACAACAATTTTATACACTTTTGCCATGTAACTATAAAAACACACAATCACACACCTCTTGACATATGCGCCAACCAAGTGACAACCACTGACGCGCTCACACTGTCGCCGCTTCCACATTTTGCATAGAAACCTCCTACCCCCTGACTAACCCAAACTCTGTCTATTATTATTTGTATGTGTGTTGTTGTTTTTTCTGTTGTTGCACCGCAAAATCATTAATGTGGAGGTGTAAAAATATTGTCGCAACTGTAAATTGCGGCACAGAGCAACATATGCGCGCACGACGCGACCGACGACCACAAACAGAATTGTGTGGCAGCGTCGCGTCGCAGTGTTGGCAGGGCCGCAGCTGCCGCACCAATCGGCAGTCAAAAGTGCCGACACATTGATAAGCACTTACGGTCTGCCATTTGCCAACACCAACACCATCGACAACAACAACAAATGCAACAATAACTCAAATACAATAATAAATATGGCAGTGGCGGCAGCGGTAGCAGTAAAAACAACAACAACGAAATAAAAACACACAATAGCAGCACCTGTGGTAGCAACAGGAATGCTACGGCGCCTATAACGGTAATTTGTATCAGTATGTGTGTGTGTGTATGTAAACAAGCGAGTCAGCAATCATTTTGTGGCTACGGCAATATGCCGTTATATTGGCAACAGTTGGTGGTGTGAGCGCGGAGAGCGTTCATAGTCAACGCTCAACACGGCGGCAACAATTATGGGCACATAGCAGCTAGCGGTTGTAACTGTGTGCGTGTGCATATGTATATAACGCTCTCTGTGTATGTGTGTGTCAAAGTGCTGATGTTGGCATAAATTTCTGCTTGTAATAATAAGAATTTCACAGCACATTTTCGTCATTTACGCCACCGTTCACTGCGTCGATTACTCTATGCTCTCGCTTATTGTTATTGCTGTTGGTGTTGGTGTGGCGCTGCCACAGCCGCATTCACAGTGCCAGCCACAATCACAATCGCAATCTCACGCCGTTCGCTAGTCACTGTTGCTATTGCCGTTATTTATTTATGGTTTTGCTTTACTGGTTGTTGGCTTATTGTCACAGTCGGCGTGCTGGTGCGCTTGTGTGTGTGTTGCCACTCTTTTCATATTTTATTGTTATTGTAATAAAAATGTAAATGCGCGAATAAATGAAGTGCTGCAGATTTTCTCATAATTGTTGCTGGCGATTATGTAAATGCTATGGGGTTTGCTTTTTAATAGGACACTCACTGATATTTTCACTATTTTGCTTTCGGCTTGCTCATTGAAGTGTGTTTTTATGCCGGAACATACATAAAT
This sequence comes from Bactrocera zonata, assembly GCA_037783105.1. Classification (NCBI taxonomy): domain Eukaryota; kingdom Metazoa; phylum Arthropoda; class Insecta; order Diptera; family Tephritidae; genus Bactrocera; species Bactrocera zonata. The sequence goes on along the minus strand of JBAWJQ010004619.1, from coordinate 44,585 downwards.
TTACATTTTTGTACTTGCGGGCATGCCTGTAGACTGAATGGTAAAAAGGTGGAGTTTTGTTGAAAAATCATGAAAATTCCAAAATGAAGGATGTGGGGAATGAGTTCTAAAACAAGGGAAATCCTTATATTCGACTCCAACGTAGCTATAATACCCTTCACAGGTGCATTGATCTGTCAAAAAGAGGCTATTGAAATAAGTAACTCTATTTGGATCACCCGTGATTATATCATAAAATGGCACAAAAAGACACATATTTTGATTTTGGTCGGCTTGTTGCGCATGAAAAGATGTGGTTTGAGTCATGCGTGGTTTCGCTACTTAGTGGATATATGTATATTTGATATATCGGTGTCGCTTGTGGATAAGTAAGAGTTTGAACTGCTACTGTATCCAAAACGAAGTGACGCAAGGGTCCCGCTAGATTCTCGCGGCAATTCGAGCTCATAGCCTGCAATGAGAGTTGGTTGGATTCCAAGTACGCCATTCACTGAGAAGGATTCGACGAAGGTGTTAATGGCTCCACTGTGAATGGCGGTCAATGCATGTCTGAAATGACTGAAAGCACTGTCGGATATCGTTGACGTAGTCAAGGAAAAACCTCATAAAGTTTTCAGGACGCGGCTCTGCTTCAAGCAGACGACTACAGGCATGGATTCCCAACAGAAAGTGCTTGGAGAGAAGTTCGTTATGTTCCTTAACTTGAAGCATGCGAGCCCGATGTCTACGTTTTTGGCCTCAGACATCAAGCGGTTTCCTGCTATAGTCCGAAGTGTAGTATGCTGTCCGGTCTTAAACTTCTTCGTCTGCATTTCACTGCCTCCAGGAGACCACATCGATGCGGCGTAGTTTAAGACTGGTGAGCCGATTGTCTTTTTTGTTGCCAACAACGTTTCTTTGTTTTTTCTCCATGAGATATCGGCAGTTATCGCTATCACATGACGAGTGAAGGAACACAGGTTTTCGAAAGTTACACCTAAAATGTTTTAACAGCCGGAATTTAACGTTATCGACTTTAATGTTAAGGTCCAGTCTCAACTCCTTCGTCCGGTTCGTGAATATGATCACTGAGGATTTACATATTGGGACAGAGTGTTAAGCTCCTTGCAGATAAGAAGCGAGAAAGGTTGGAGAAATAGCCGTTTATTTTTATATTTGAATTATCCGATCTTAAAAATTTTTTCAGGATTACGGCTGTGTCATACAAAATAATATATGTATGCCAAATTTCGTAAAGATATCTTGTGAAAAAAATCCTTTTTTTTTGATCGATCAGTGTGTGGTGCAGCTATTAGCTATAGTGAACCGATATCGGTCATTCCGAGAAATAAGCAGTTTCTGGAGAAGAAAAGGACATGGTGTGGATTTTATCTTATAAGAAAGTAATCTAGTCAATTTGTGTATTATTATATATTATATATTTGTAACTACCTCTTCGGAGACTCTACATGCCACTTAAACACATGTTTTGTGGCTAAAGCTGTTTTCGATTCGCCAAGCGTTGGAGAGTGTAGAATCGAACAAATTATACCAGAAGTTGCACTTGTGGTGAAGCCCAGGTTCTAACATCTCTTCTGACGCCTGGGCGAATGTGCTACAACTCTTTCTTTTTCTTTTTCTGCGAGAAGTTATTTGGTACCATGCTAACGGGTGAGCCATCTAACGTTTTAAATTTCAATTATCTATATTTCGACATTGGAAACGTCAAATACCATTCGGAAAGTGACAAATATTCAGTAAAAAGTCTAAAATTTACGAAATGGGTCGCTATTCACTAGAAGAAAACTGGGAAATATTGAAAAAAAAACCGAGGATGGTCAATTTTACCGAAAAATCATCTTTTTGGACAAGGCTCATTTCCACCTCGATGATTACGTTAACAAGCAGAATTGTAGCATTTGGGGCACAGGACGGCGCTACGTGCCATACAGCAAACGCTACACTCAATATTTACACCCTATCTTCGAAAATCGCATAATCAGCAAAAGAGGTGATGTGAATTGGCTTCCTAGAAGCTGCGATTTAACTACGTTCAACTATTTTCTGTGAGGAGCTGTTAAAGATAAATGTTACTCCAACCATCCAGAAACAATTCAAGATCTAAAGTACGAGATTCAATCTGCTGTAGCTGCCATAAGGCCTGAAACCATTGAGAAAGTACTCCAAAATTGGGTGGATCGGATAAACTACTATAACCTCAGCCGTGGTGGTCATTTGTCCGAAATTGTTTTCAACAAATAAATTTCATAAAACAACCTTTTAAATAAAGGTTACCAAACAATTCACCTAAATTGACAGTTTGGAGTGGTTTTCGGTCTGGTGGAATCATCGGTGCGTACTTCTTTCGAAACTAAGTAGGTGACCCGCGGTCAAGATCGATGATAATCAACTTTTTTTGATCCCAACTAGAAGAAGACAACATCTGGTTACAACCGGGCCGCGCGCCACACCGAATATACAGCAACCGAATTATTGCTAGAAAAGTTTGGAAATTCGATCATTTCAAGAAATTGTACCAAGAAGTTGTAATTTGACAACATTAGACTACTTCTTGTGAGGTTATTTGAAGTCATGAGTATTTAGTAATAAACCAGACTCTCTTCAAGCTATAGAAGGCAATATTGAACGTGGCATTCATGGCATACGACTTGATTTATTGGAAAAAGTACTCGAAAATTGGGTTCATCGAATTCGTTCCTCCAAAAGAAGACGTGGAGGCTATTTTAATGAGGTTATATTCAGAACTTAATTGTATAGATTGTACTTCACACCAAATAAAAAACATTTGAATTTCCGTAACAATTAGTGTGTTATTTTTGGAAAAGAAATCATATCACTCTTGTTGGAAAACCCGGTATAACAAAAGAAAGAAAGGAATTGTATAAGGATTATAGAACAATAAAAACTATTAAAGCAAACTCTTCAAATTAATAAAAACAAAATATTAGTGATAAACTTATATTTATAGATTTTTCATTTTTCGGGTAATTTTTAAGTCACAAAAAGAAAAAGCACTTGCTTTTATTTTATTGGTTTCCGAATGCGTTGAAAAATATCTCTTAATGCGTCGTTCAAGTGGCAAATCGTGTGTAATTAAAATCGTAAATAAACAAGTTTATTGCTCAGTTAAAAGAATTTGGAAAATAAATATTTCAGTAGCAAAAAGTATTCGCCAACAACTACTTCACGTTTCAACATAAAAAAATAAGGAAATACCACTTTGCGGTGCTGATAACGGAATTAATGGCATACCACGGCAACGAAATTGAATAATAAAGGATTATATTTAATAAATGTGTGCATATGAGTATTGGTGGAAATGTAAATAACTTAAAAAAAATGCCCTCGAATACACATTCACACATAATAAATGTATGGAAATATTATATTAAGACTATTTATGCGTTTAATACACAATATTATGGAAAAAAGTGAAACGAGAGTGAATAAAGAAATAAAATAAAACAAAATGAAATAAAGATACAGTAAAACCAAAGTAAATTAAATTTAAATTTAAAATAAATAAAATAGAAAAAAATAAAATAAGAAATACGAAAATAAAAATTAAATAAATTAATAAAAAAATTAATAACATTTAATTTAATGGTACGGATAAAAATAATTAAAGCAATCAACAAAACAACAAAGAAACAAGAAAAATGTTAAGCTATAATAACCTTCACAAATACAAAAAAAAAACTCTTAGAAGAAGTTTACATCTATGACAGCTATATGCTATGGAGGTCTGATATCGGCGATTCCGACAAATAAGCGGCTTCTTGGCGAGGACGCATGCAAAGTTTCGGAATGATATCTCAAGAACTGAGGTTCGCGTATACACAGACAGACAGACAGACGAACATAGCTGAGTATATCGACTCAGTTCGCTAATCATTTGTATACGTACATCTATCTTATACTGATCTGACGTTTGCTTTTGGGTATTACAAACTTCATGTCAAACTCAATACACTCGATTCAGGCTACAAAAAGAGTAAAACAGACTGGATCGGTTCACTAAAACATATTGCTACAACTTCTTCTGTTTTTTTCTGTTCCTGTGAGGTATGATCTTCATCAGCACACAAAACTGTCGGTGATATGAAGTCATCGAAACTCATGCGAGCTGTCCATTCATCTCTGCAGTGTCGATAAAATCGAACAAATTAAAGAAAGAAGGCTTGAAAGGATTTCAACATCGTTTATGGGTCGACACAACACATTTCGGTTAATATTTTGGTTATGAAACGTGTCAATGCTAGGCTCACAACAAAAGAAATGAATATTTTGCAATATCAAAAATAGATGCTTGACAACGCAGCTGATGACCCGAAAGGGTGACCAAAGCGAAAAAACCAGCATTCGCAGAATATACCGAATGCCACCACAGCAGAAGCTTATAACAAGTGTAGAAAAAGTACTTTTAAGCTTTAAGCTTATTTTGAAGGCCATAAAAAAGATTTGTATTGAAATATATAAAAATATTGTTTTTTTTTGTCATTCCGGGTCAATTTTGATTGAATATGTATGTGTGTTAAATACATCAAATCATTGAATTGAAATTCCCTTAAAGAATACAGCACTAAAGTACTGTTCGCCACCATTTTTATTCTTCGACTTGATTGAGAATCATCACCAAATCACGTTGCCTTCCTTATTGGCGTAAATGAATTTCAATTTTCTTCAATTTTGATTTTAATTAAACGCATTTGCTACGCGCACCTTAATATGACACAAATAACGGCATTATTACGCTCACTATACAAAACACACACATTCATAAAAACAGAAATGAGACAATAAATATGCGCGGCAGTCACTCTGGCTCATTTACTACGCTGCTGACATTTGCAAGCGCCGTGTGCCAAATGAAAAATGGCGCACAATCAAAATTGAAATAGTTGTTGCTTTGTAGTAATAGCAATAAAATACATTTGAAAATAGCACACGCACACACCCACACAAACGCAATAACATACGCGCTTCATTGTCGCACAAAATACACTCTCCTTGACCCGTCAACTCATTTGGACCGAACTCAACGCCACCGAGCACACACACACACAGACGGGCGAAAGGACGGGCAGTCGAACGAATTGTAATGAAGATAAAGTGCCCAGGCGCACAAATGCCACTTAATCCTGAGGAAGAAGAAGCAGCAGCATTTCGCTGCCCCGCCCGCTGACGTCAGCTGTTTAGATAATAAAAGCGCTGTTGCAAGACTGTTTGCTGTTGTTGTTGTTTGCTTTATACTTTCCACCGCCTTCGTCTGGTTGCGGCACTCAAATGCCACTAAAATCATCAACTGAAATATTCAACAAACGCGCACATACAAGCAGATATACAACAACAAAAAGCGCTGGTGAGTTGTCGTACATACAACAATAATAACAAAAATGTTGCTTAAATAACAAGCAATAGCGAAGGAGCGAGAAAACGTTGACAACATTTGTTTAAATTAAAATTAAAAACGGTACATGTACTCACACACAGACATGTACATACATACCTACATACACTCATATACATTAGAACAGCTAAAACGGAAATAACAACTACAACGGAGACACCTTACAACCGCTACCAAGAGCGGCGACAGCATTAATGGCTACAACAACAACATAAACAAAACTTAAAACGACAACAACAACGAAAATAACATTTGCAACAACAACAAAACCAACATTCACAACAACAACAACAACGCTTACAACAACAGCGAAAGCAAAAACAACAATTACAACCAACACAAAAATACCAGCAAAAGCACTTGCAACAGCCATAAGATTGTTTGCCACACACAATTGCGCCAGTGGGTTGGCTCGCTGCCTGCCTCCTCCACGCGCAACTCGAGTGTTGCCACAACCGCCGCGCGCCGGTCACACTTGGCAAAGGCATTTGCAGCAGTTACAATGACTAACAACAACATCAACAGCAGCAGCAGCACGATACCGTTGTTCATTTGTATTCTTGCAACGTCCTGTTGAACATTCTTAATTAGGTTAAATCTACTCAAGCTGGTGAAAGGCAAACCTTCAACCGATCCGGCATGCCAGCCGCCACCATCAACAACAACCAACACCGTTAGTACGGCAAGAACGTGGTAAAGACTTGTTGTTGTTTAGAGCAAACCTGCTGTTGGACTCTTGTTCTTGTTGACTGAGTTGTAGCATTCGGTACGGATCTTTCGGCTCCGGGTAGTGCGAGTACCGTTATCAGATTTTGCATCTGTTGAACGCACAACAAAAACTTAAGAGCACATATACACACACACAAACATATATGTATGTGTCAGGGAGTGTGCGCTGGCATCTTCCAGTCATGTGCGAAAGCGGTGTAAGGGACAGTTAAATGAATGCTGTGCATGGAATAATTTGCAAGAAACTGCCGACAAAGGCATATTTGCAATGTAAATCCTGGAAATGAAACAATTACGAAATCCTCGTCCGCACCCACACACACATGTGTGTACATATGTACAGCTGCCGCCAACTGCAACCAACTCTTGTGGCACCAATGAATGCCATTACCATTAACGGTTCGCCGAAAGCTGTTCGCAGTGCCGACAAAACGTGTGGATTGAGCAACAGGAATCGGATCCACATGCAAGCGAAAAAGGGTTTTCAGTTTGGGCTATTCAGTTTCACTTTCTGCCAACCCTGCGCCGGTGTGTGGGTGGGTGTTAGCTACACTTCCTGCCACGAGCTGCTTACAAACAGCAGTGATTGTTGCAGATTTTCGAAATTAATGCGAGTGCGATGTGCTTGAGTCCCTTTATTGTAAACCGCCTTCAGGTTACAGGCGTATTTCTGCTTAAATGTGTTCTACTGTATGTGTGTGTATTTGTGCAGTAGGCATCAAGCCGAATTTTACAACTAGAAATTAAAACATAAAGCCACTTAAGCGGCAATGAGTCTGTGACGCAGCCAGCGTTGACAACATGTAAGCATACGTAAAATTGTTAGGGATGTTCATAATGTGTTTTTAGCAAAAAATAATGACATCGTTTTCTAATTATTTTTAATGTGAAACAGTTGGTAACAATTATTTGACAGAAATATTCAACGAATAAGTGGCTATTGTAATAAAAAAAAATAAATTTTCTTTGCTTTCAAGAAAGCATATTCTATTTTTTTTTTGATATTAAGGATATTCTAAATTCAAAATATTTAATTTTTTCATTCATATGTATTTTTTTAGTATACAACTAAATATACATACACATTAGGGTTTACCAAAAGTTTAATTATTATTATTATTATTATTATTACTAAATGAAAAATTTGATGTAACTAATACTTAACAGTACAATTTTATTTTATATGTTTATTAAAAAATAAAATTTTGTTAGATTTGAAAATTTTGAATTTATGTTTTCAAAAAAAGTGCATCCCTAATGTTTGCATACGCATGCAATTTTTCGCAGCAGTCACCAGTGCTTTAATTTGCTCCACATTTAAATTTTTACGCATATTGTGGACTTGTCGAAAGGCTGAAATCGCTCTCAATTAGCATAATTATTTTTAATTAGTTATTTCCGTTATTGCGAAGCAGAAATTAAAACATATTCACACGTGCGATTAGTGACTCCAGTGACACGTTAACCATGCGAATTTTGAATTTAAATAACAAAAAAATAATTTTGTCAATGTAGTTGTTGTTATTATATATTTATATAATTATTAAAATTAATTAAAAAAATCTTATTTATATTATTATTACTGTTTATTATTTATAAATAAATAAAAATTTAACTTAAAAAACAAAAAAATTGTTTATGAAAAATGCCGTTTCTATTTATATTTCATAAATTTCATGAAAAATTAAATATTTCACCTAAATTTATGAAGTCAAGTTTTTATAAAAATTTTATTCCTTTTTTGGAATTAAATAGATTATTTTTGTGAAAAAATTACATTTTAACTTGTTTTAATTTAAAATAAGTATTTTTTATAAAAAAAAAGGGATTCCATTTTTAGTAATTAAATAAAATTTATAAAAAATTTGACTTTTTTTTTTTTGTTTGAAATTTAAAAAAAATTGATATATTTATTAAATTAAAATTTTTATTTAATATTTTAAACATGAAAAAAATATAATAAATATATATATATATATATATTTTATATTAAAAAAATATTTATGAAAAAATCTCACTTTAACTTATTTCAATTACAAATAAATATTTTTTATGAAAAAACGGATTCTCATTTTTTTAATAAAAAAAATTTGTTTTTTTTGTTTAAAATTAAAAAAAAAAACAATAAAATTTTTTAATTCAAAAATTCAATTCCTTTTTCTGAAATTAAAACAATAATATTTTAATTAGATTAAAAATTTTATTTAATCTGTTAAAAATTAAAAAAAAAAATAATAGAAAAAGATTTAAGAAAAAATTCAACATTAATCTATTTCAATTTATTTGTTCTGAAAAAATCGGATTCTTAATTGTTTTTCATAACAAAAAATATATTTTAAGAAAAAATTACAGTTTTTATTGAAATTTCTTAAAATAAAAAATATATATTTTTAAGTAACAAAATCAAATTTTTTTTTATTTTTTTTCAACAGTCATATTTCCTAATATTTTTGCTCTTTTTCAGTTTTGATTTATTTTTTTTATTCTCCCGTCAGTTCGAATTGTTATTGTTGTTGTGTTTGTAGCAAAATTTCGTTATTCGTGCAAATACTATTACAGTCGCTTCGTGCCTTTTGTAGCAAATGAAGTAAAATTTAATTAACCCGTCTTCACATTTCATTTCGTCATATTTCGTTGCATGCCAAAAACTCTTCCAACACGCGTTCTTTCATCCTATCCAAAGCGAACAATACAAAAACGAATGAAAGGTAATCGTCATAGCAGCAGCAGTAGTCCGCAAATAAGCGCTGGTATACATTACAAAGTCGTTCAGAAATATGAACCCTGAATACGCACATTTCAAGTTGCCCAGTAAACCAAAATTTGCAAACAAAATTCCAAAAAACATAATGTTTTGGTAATTTCAATTTGTTAGTGTCTCTCCACTGTTTCCACTCTACTTCTGTTGATTTAGAAACTTTTTTCACTTTTCAACCTCGATAAAGCAAAACCAATTTAATTCTCTCTGAACTTAAAATTTATGCAGAATAGTTATTTCAAACGTCATTCAGTCAGCCAATAAGACAGAAAGGGGAACTATAAAAATCATAATCCGACTCCAGCGCCATCTTGCGACTTTTGAAGTATTCTATAAATCTGAAAAATATGGGCGTATATGCATATATGGAACTTTATTTACAATTGGAGCTGCTAATTTTATGCGATACTTCTTTGGCAATCTTTCTTTAACCTTCAAGACCCTTCCCGAAACATCGATTATATTCTATAATTCGTCAATTCATCCTCTATCGAGTGACTTACTGGACTCGACCAGTAACTAAAGTCAATCAGCACACTACATCCACTAACTATGGTACTCCCCTGTAATCATACTCCAGTCTGCTCATAATATTCATAATAACGAAAGCCAACAATCCGCGACTAAACGCTATCCACAACAATATCCTTTCAAAACTGACATACCTTGGCATTTATCGTTCACTCCGCTGCACTCCCACATAACACTCCAAACAACTAAATATTTAAATGCACGAATTTACGTGCCTAACTCGCGCTACCCTTGAAACAATTCACTTCCCCCTTTATTCTAAGGTAAGCCTGTGTATGTGTGAGTAGTTGAGTTTACCATTTCGCATGCTTTGCTAACCGACAGCGGCAACTCCATCAGCAAATGAGGATTATTACCGGCAACAGTCGGCCATCGAGTGGTTTATTACCCATACCAGGCGGACCTCAACATACACACACGCACACCCCCATTTAGTGGCATAGATGGAGGCAAATCAACTCGGTTTGCAGCGACAGCTGTGGGTTCTGAACTCTCATTTCGAGTTTAGTAAAAATTGCTGAAATGATTGGCAGTCGCCCGCACACTCACATACCCCCAGCCGCAGTTGGTGGCGCCCCACAAAGCAGGCGTTTAGTTTTCTGCTAGTGGAGTAATCATAATTTGTACGCTTTTCCATTCTAGTTGCGCACAAAAGCAAATATATTTTACACAGCACTGTAGTGGAGGTTTGCAAGTGTGCACACTATTTGCTGAGAGACAAATGGATATCGTCCGAAATTGAGGCAGCAGGTGTCCGCAACTTAATTATCTTTTGGTTTTAGGTTGACAAATATATATGTATTTCTGCTCGTGGCGTAAACTATATGCCTGGGTTAAATTATGACTAGTATTATTTAAATTTTTACTAGAATTGTTAAGCTGTAGGAAATAGAATGGGAAATAGTTGGAGGCGAATCTATAGACTAATTTTTTATGAAAAGTGTTTCGAAGACTGAAAAATCGTTGGCATAAGTGTATTACATCTGCTGAGCATTACTTCGAAGTAAATATTTTTCGTTTAATTTACAATTGACGGGTACTTTTCTGTCACAATATATATTCTGAAAATATATTAAAATACGCTCTTATAATTTTACAACAATTGTGTGTTGGTATGTCACTTAATGACTTAAAGAACATAAATTATGTACATAAGTATATATTTTGATAATAAAAGAAATAAAAATAATAGCTCGACATCTATAAATGTCAATAAAAATTTATAGGACTCATCGATTCAAAATGCTTGACCTAACACAAGAAAAAAATGTTTGATTAATGATAATAAATCGCTGTTTTTTAACACACCAACACTAAAACTCCAATTGCCGAGCCCACAATCGTAGTAAAAATTTACAATATGTAGAAGCTGTCTTTGTTTACAACATCAACATCCACTACAATCCCAAACACCACTAAATTTCATACATTCCTTCCGAATGTTTAAAGCGCCTAAATGTATGCTATATCTGAGTTTGTGTGCGCGTTCAACTGAAGACTTATTTAAATTCATATTATTTCGCTATTAAGACCTTTATGCTTTTATGAGCCGTTGCTCAAGTAAATTGCTCTACGACTTTCTTTCTTTCTACAATATTGCCCGAAAACAAATATTTAAATATGTCTCTAATATGTTTTTAAATGTATGGATGCATACTACTCCTATCAACACGTTTATTTATGTGCGGATGTGTGTTTGGAGGTGGGTGTGTGTGTGTGCGTTGCGGCACACACATGTTTTGCTCATAAATAAGCATTTTTATTAAGTAATGCCTGCTTGCGCATAAATAACATTCCCTGCCACATTTGCCAACAATATAAATGTAATAAATGAAAGCAAAGAACCTTACACAAATACACGCGCACGCACTTCACTAATATACACATATAATATACAATATGCATGTATATGTGTGTGTGTGTTTATTTGAAAATATGTACTAACTGACCATTTGGCGTGGCTGGCTGTTGGCTTGGCCTAAGTTAAGCATAATGACATCATAAAGAGCATAAATATATGCAAACATACACATACGCACAGATGACGACTTCTTATGTTATTTGTTTATTTATGTATGTACTTATATGCGAGTATATTGTTTTGTAAGATTTTGTTGTTGTTGGCTGCTACATGAAATATGAGTATGAGCATATATTAGAATTTATGCATCAAGGGAGATACAAGGACATGCTGGGATATAATGGCATTTCACTCACTCTTCAGGTCTTCTATTTTATGTACTATCCGCTTGCTCTCTCAAGAGCCACTTTTATTAGTGCCGCTTAACAAAAGCTTAAATAATTGCATTTCTCGACAATTTTGTTGGTAGTTTTGGTATATATATACTCATACAAGCAAACATCTACACATTAGGGTGGTACTTATACATTTTTTAATATATTTTTTTGATATTTTCTGTGATTCAATTGTCATTTCAAGAGTATTCTCGTATAAACATACACATGCACATTAGGGTGGAAAAAAATACATTTATTTTTTTTTTTTAATATTTTCACTTTTCCAATTGCAAGTCAAAGGATCTTTAAATTTTTATCGCTATTGAAGAGTAAGGGAGCGCTAAAAAAGAATTAGTAAAGATAAGGTAATATTTCGACGAAAGCGTTGGTTAAGAAAACCCTACCTCAAAACACTAGATATTTTGCGTGGAATCGAAAAATAAGAAATTTACAATTGAAATTCAAAATTGGATAAAAGAAAGTAGTAGGTCTTTGTACTGAGAAATATATATATATGTATGTATATATATACAGAACATGGAGAAAGAATGTTATAGTAATCGGATCCTTTGTATTCGAATAGTCACTTAAAGTGATTTGAAAAATGTAATGCGGAAAAATCTTGTTTGAAAATAAACTGCTTGAACTGATGCAACTGGGGAGCCAACCTTTAGAAGCTGTAAATCAAAACCTAAAATTTTATTATGATATTTTTATAATATTACCAAAATATAAAAAAAATATGTTGATTTTCCTAATTTTACACTAGATATGTATGCCCTTAAATATCTATTTTAGTATATACGACATACATTAAAAAAAATATTTTGGATTCACCCTAATGCGTAAAAATATCCTGATTATCGACATATGTATATTTACTTCATATTTTTAAACTAACTCAAAAAAATATACCACCCTAATGTGGAATTGTTATATACACCAACAGTTTTAAAATTATTTTAGATACACCCTAATGTGTACAATTTTTTTTTATGAAAATCAAAATATATCTATTACATATTTATGAAACTAATTATAAAAAATTAGACCCACCCTAATGCGCAAAACAATTTTAATACTGACCAGAAAGTCTCTGCATGTCTACTATATTCGCAAACTAATAACAACCGCATCATAAATAACAACAACAATGGCAACGAAAGTGCAATAATTGCCTATTTGCTTACAAAAGTCACTTGATTTGCTACTTAAGACAGTGCCACAGGCAGGAGTCGAAATGCGCTAAAGTCTTGACTATTACAAATGACAACATATTTTCTGCCAACTATACTACATATAAAGTTGTATTTTTAACTGTATATACTTGTATATTGCTTTTGTTGTTGTTGCTTGAATTCACACTGTTGCCTGGCGGTTAGTCTGAAGGGCGCACTATTCATTTCATTTGCTGTAATCTCCACAGAATTGTTGCTGTTGTATGCATAATGTGAATTATTCAATTACATTTCGTTTAATATTTCAATTTAATTATCTGCGCTGCTTTATCCTTGCAGAGCTCGTATTCGCATTCGCGCCAAAATTCTGTAACTTGACACTAGCGCGCTCTCTACATTGTGCACAGTGTGGCAATGCGCTTATATAAGTACTCTAGCTCTACAAGCACACATACGCATATGTTTATGTGTAGCCATTCATGCATATATTTCCACCTTTTGTATGTACTCGTTTACATATTTAATTTCATTCATGACCCACTCACCTTAGTCCTTGATATATCCGACGCTGCCGCAAGCGACAGGCAGCAGCCGCATGAATTTACAGTTAAGCGTTTACACACACACACTCACAGATTTTCTACATATGGATGTGTGAGTGCGCTTGTGTGTATGGTGTATGTGCTCTCATACACTCCACACTCACTATAATTAAGCCAATGTAAGCGTGTGTTAGTGGGTGATTGTGTGGGCTTTCTCTCTTAATGGTAATGTGACTCTCACCTGTAAGTAAAGAATTTAAAACAATCTCATTAATAACTTAATTTTGCGAACATTTCGGTTTATAATTGCGTTTAATTGCATTTGCATATACACTCCCTGACAGCTGTATGCGGGAACGAGTGGCAAATGTTAGTTAGCATGTGTTAATTAAATATATTCACATGCTATGGTGAACAAATTTCGAAGTTTTGGCGCTATGGGAGGCCTCCTTTTATAACTTTAAGTACATTTGGTGGGCGCTTCCCCTAAAATCTGTGTCATTATGCGCATCAGATAACAAGGAAAAAGAACTTCACCTAGCATCCATAATTTTCATATCCCGTACAGGGTTTATTAAGTTTAGATGCATGATCTCTCAGCAGGTCGAAGGGATCACAGTTAGAGTATAATGTTCAATCATTTCTAAAGTCAGATCTCAGGATATTTGCTACTGACGAAAATACCCTAAACCTATCACAAATCTGCTAAGAAATTTTATTATATTTTTTTCTTTTCCGCTATTTCCCCTGGATGTCTAAAAATATGGTATTTTATCTTGATCTCGCAAAAGCACAGCATTCGAGCAGGAAGTGTTGAGATTATTCTAACTCATCTTCTTCTAAACAGCTGACGCAGCTGGAGTCTGGTAAGGTACTCAATCTTACTTCAGAAATCCGATCGGACGGTGTCCAGTAAGAACTTCTGCAAATATTTAAAAGTGCGCCATACCGCATTTATTGAGACTGAAGTACCTGCGTTGACAAACTCATTATCTTTACAGTTTATTTCAATACAGCTATCGGCAGGCACCCAAACTAGTCTAATCATATACTTACTCGATGCTAGTGATAAGGAGTCAGATATCCACAGCGCACAGTTACCGAACTCTAGGCTAAGACTGGGACAGCTACAATATTGGAGTGGATAATCGCCACTTCAAAGGAGTCTGCTAGGTCTCCTGCCATCTTTATAGAAGCCACCTTCGCTTGGAAGGCGCTGCAGAGGTCAGGAAGCCTTTAACTGGAACTGATGGAAAGTTTCCAACGAGTTCTTTCCTCTCATTTCTCATACAAATGTATGGGAGCAGAGAAGCAGCAATCTGGTAGTCCAAGTATTTTGAAATGAAGTCAAAGTATACAAGGACTCCAGAGTGATCAGGCTTACAATCATCTAAGTATGCAGATTCTCTCAGTTTGAGAGCAGTATTCGCGGCCATACATAGGTTGCTATATACATATATTTCTGGACTAGGCAACACTAAGTGTTGCCAGGCGCAATGTGACATTTCCATTGGAAAGAATTAATGGAATTAACTCGTGAACATTTTCGTGCGATCATTTTTCACAACTTTCGACGTGGATTATCACGACAAGAGTGCATCGATGAACTAAAATCTTTGTATGGCTATGCAGCACCATCCTATAGCACTGTGAAAAACTGGTACAACGAATTCAATCGTGGCCGACGCTCGCTCAAAGACGAATTCCGTGAAGGTCATCCAAAAACAGCCGTTGTGCCAGAAAACATCGATGCCGTACGTGAACTGATAATGCAAGACCGTCATTCGATATTGCATGAACACCTGGCCGTAAAAAAGGTTTGTTCTCGTTGGACCCCGCACAATTTGACAATCACTCAAAAAAAGGCTCGTGTGGATTAGTGTAAAGAAATGCTGAAAAAATTCGATCGCGGTGCTTCAAAAGACGTTTATAAGATCGTCACAGGTGACGAATCATGGATCTACGCGTATGAGCCCGAAACAAAACAGCAATCGACCGTGTGGGTCTTCCAAGACGAGCCAAATCCAACGAAAAAAAAAAACCATTTTCGTTGATAAATATGCCTATTTTCATTATTAGGCCAGAAATATATATAGCAGCCCTCGTACAATGTCCAACGGGCCTTGTTGAAGAGCCGTCTAATAGAAGTCCTGATTTTCGGAAGTTTAAGTGTCCACCCGAAGCGTTTCCCACTGCCACTTTGTGATGTACGTGGATAAGAGCTCTCTTGCTATGCCAGGCTAAAGACTTCGACGCATTTGGTCACCACCGTGTCAGCGGAGAACAAGACCCCCTATAAAGTATATTATATATAATCAGCGTGACCAGCTGACTCAATTTAGCCATATCCGTCTATTAGTCTGTCTGTAAATACGCGAACTGGTCCCTCAGTTTTTGAGCTATCAGAATCTGAATTTATTCATACGTCCAAATTGCTTTTAATTGTCGGAACCGTCGATATTAGACAGCTATAGTATATTGCTGTCATAACAATTGACCGATCAAACTCAAGTTCTTGCATAGAAAACTTTTTATATGCCAAGATATCCTAACAAAATTCGGTACGAAATATTGTCCAAAACATTTCGATAATCTCTGAACAAGTTATTTTCATCAGGCAACTGTAGCAATATAGTCACGTAGCCTATGCGTTGCCAAACTCTGATTAAGATCAGCAGTTTTTATAGATAGTGCCTCCACCATCAATGGCGGAACTCTAAAAAGATTTCGAACTTCAAGATTTTCGAAAGAACAGTTAAGGTCCAGGTTGTTGTTCTTGTAGCGACGTTTAACTTGACTCAAACTTTATTGTGGAACGCACTTGTTGACAGTCTTTGCAAAATAAAAATCATGCTGCCTTCCGATTTCAACTCACTATGGAGAGGATGGCATGGAGTCTACTAAAATTTGATTAAACACTATCGACCCAGTCGTAATCTCCTCTTGAGCCTTTCCACAATTGAAAATCTGCTAGCAGCTGGAGGTTCCAATTTGAAACCGCTGGGGGCGGGTATCTTTCAATTCATTCTGACACCCAAATCTCCTAGGATCATATACTGGAAGCCTATTTATTTATTTCTGTAGAACATAATATCAAATTTTATACAGTTATGTACCTGCTTACTACCGTTATATTATATTATAAGTTAATATTCGTAAAAAATATGTCAACGGTTTTAAATCTTTCGTTATATGGACATGTGAGCTTCAGTTTTCTTTATATACAACAACAATAATACACAACAACAACAACTTGCATCAAATGAACGCACAGTCACATGTAGTGGGTTGTGATGATTGCAATATTTGAAACCGCTTGCAAGGCAAGTCAACTGCTAGTAAGTGTAACTCACGTGGAGAACAACAATAACACAGCAATAAATAGTCATAAGCCGAGAATTGCTGCGGGCTGTGAGCTGCGGACTGCAGCTGCCACGAGACGCCGGGGAACATCAAGTTGCTGCCACCGACGCTCAAGTATGACACAAGCTCAACAACAGTAACAACAACAAGCTTAGAAAAGTGTTAGCAACCGGGAAGTATGTTGTCTGCTGACAACAAGTAAAAAACAACAACAGCACAAGTAGCAAGAATGGCTGAAGCAACAGAGTGTCGCAGCGACAATATTATTGTCAGTAATTTAAACTTTATAAACAACAACACAACAACGAAAAACGAAAAACAAGACACGTGAACAACGCAACGGTCGCTGAGAGCGAAGAATATGCTGAAATGACGAGCACAAACAACAACAATAACACGAGTGGGAAAAATAGAAAATAAACAAATCCACGGCAAAAAAGTGGTGCGGGCAACCATAAATGCCAGTGTTGCCGGCTGACTATGTGTTTATTATTGTTGTTGTTGTTGGTTGCGTAACACTATGTAGCAATGGCGGTGACAGTGTCAGCGACAACTCATCAGTGTCAACAGTTTTTCGCGACCAGCGGCAACCACGACAACAGCCAATCGGTGGCAGCGAGTGTGCGCGGCGCTCACAAGTGTGTGTGTGTGTGTGGGTAGATTGTATATGTGTGTATGGGCTAAGCCGCATTCGTTGAGTGGCAGCTATTTTTGTCATCGTTGTTATGGCGTTCGCTCTTTTTTATTTCTACATTTTTTTGTCACACATTTTTGGTTTACTATGGCTTTTGTTGTTGTTGCTGCCACATCAGTTCACTATCAACATTTTGTAATCCAACACATGCAACACTTCACACTGCTTGTATTTACAATCTGCGCGCGTGCTCTTACCCCGCTACATATACAGTTATATTAAACACTGTTGCGCTTGCCTGTAACGGTATTTATGATGATGGGCTGCAATGAAGTTGCAGATTTGTTGAGTTGTGATCTCCACATTGGCATCCGCTTGCAGGGACCACAGCAACAAAATCATTTGCATCATAAATGCATTTCCGCGTATGAGTGTGTGTGTGTGTGTGCGAGGTGGTGATTTCAACATTTCGCGAAATAATACTGTCATGTTTATTTGCGCATTGTCGGTTAGCGTGCAACATTTGCGCTGCCATTCAACAAACATATTTCGCAAATCCAACACAAATCAACACAAATCAACAAAGCTCAGTCAACAAAAAGTTCGGTTATCCAAGAAAGAGCTGAAGAATCGTACATATTTGAGTAATACCGTAACGCAATTTTTCTGTACTGAGCCAGTTGGATCAGTTTAACCTAACATTAATTTGTATCTGTCTATTGTCTGAGCAACCACGAGTACTCAGTCCTCAAATTAGGTTTCTTAATTACCAGTCAAAGTTAGAACATCTGGTCTCTGAAGAAAAACCTTCAAATACCTTCTCTCAACAACTGGTCAAAGTTATATTCTCAAAACAGAGGTTACAAATTATACCAAAGATATTTCTGAAGGTCGAGTTCAATCTTATGCTGCATCTTGTGTTCTACAAATGACCGCTTAAGCAGGCTGCAGCTTAAGCATCATCCTATCAGCCACAAGTAATGTACCTTACTGCTGAATGATATCTGCTTTGATTTCATTATCCTATGATAATAGAAAATGGAAATTATGTTCTGTGCTCTTATTATGGAAAGTAAACTCATAGATGACTGCCCCTTTTCGGTTCATTCGTTTCGCTTCCCGCTTATTGAGTTCTTCTGTATTATGTATTATCGTTCTTCGACAAGTTTTTGCACGATTAGGGAATTATGTGGTGGCCGGGACCCAACTATCGTAACATAAGATAACGATATTGGGGGTATAGACTTCCGTAATCCCGATAAAAAGTAATCAAAGCAAAAGCCAGAATCGATAGATTTCGTCTTGCTTTCACTAGATATTTCGTCTTGTCCTCACTCAATACTTGACCCATTTGCTTCGCTTTGTTATCCAATGATATTAGTATCATCGGCGTACGCCAGCAGCTGTGCACTCTTATAGAAG
Source organism: Bactrocera zonata (assembly GCA_037783105.1). Taxonomy (NCBI): domain Eukaryota; kingdom Metazoa; phylum Arthropoda; class Insecta; order Diptera; family Tephritidae; genus Bactrocera; species Bactrocera zonata. The sequence continues at coordinate 25,780 of JBAWJQ010004619.1, read as the reverse complement.
GTGGTACTTTCTGTATTCTGAGCTGGAGCTTATTTTCTCCAGAAGTTGGTTGAGGAAGTCGCACTATAAGGAGTTGCCTTGTCTCAACCATGCTTAGTATCGAACAGCTCGGACGGGTCCTTCCTTCACGATTTTTTGGTATTGCTCTCTCCCTCTCATGTGGACTAATAGCTCAAACATAGCTATGAGTTCGTCGTTCGATTTCCTCGATAGTTAAATCTATGCAACCAGGAGGGATTCGGATTTTTGACCACACGAAGACTACTATTTCAGCAGCATTACTGAAGAGTTGTTTTCTGCCACCAATTTCACCATATTTTGCCATTTTTAATAGTAAAAAAATTGAAACATCAATATTGAATGAATGAGTGCTTGATACCGATTCGACACAGAATAGAATGTGCTCACTGATTAGTTGCATTTCTTCAGTATCAGCTTAAATAAGCAGCTACGGCAGCGAAACTAGTTTGGGTTCTCTACTTTTTAGCGATATTTTTCGAGAATTTTTGGTAATTTTTTTAGATTTCTTCAACAACAATATAGATGACATGCTCCGAATTGAATGGTAGCAAGACATTTTGGAAGTGATTTATAATTTCTTTAATTTGACATAAGAATCTCTGTTGTCGGTAGTTGTAATACAATATTCACTTTATCAGACCAGCTACATATTTGCTTCAAGGTTTAAGTTCTTCGTGAGATCGGCTAACGTTGGAGGCTATATTGTGAATATCCAAAGAAAGCTATTCAGACTGACCTTAGAAAAGGTCTCTTTAATGAGTTCGCGAGTGATCGTTAAAGAGAATTGGATATATTTGCAAAGTAGATAGTGTACTATATTTAAGAGTCATTACTCCATGAATGAGGGGCCGGGAACAATACCTTTTCAGTGAACATGAACTTACGGTACAATAACATTATAGACTAAATGCTCAAATCACCGCTAACTCTCTCTAATCGTTAATGCTAACTGGGCATAATCCACAAGGTACTGAATTCGGTAGACATGCCGGTATGCCTGCCATCAGCTCAAACTAAGCGCTAGTTCATCAATGCAGGTATAATATTGTTGGTGTGAAGTATCGCTGCAATTGAATGCAGTGCCACATATGTCTGTTGTGTGTGTGGGTATAGCATTCCAGGATTCTGCAGTTTCGTACGGGATAATCTATTCAAATGTGCAAATACAGTTATGTGGCAAGAGTGAAATACTATCCAACACCACCACCAACAACAGCAATAGCAACAACCAACAGGCGAGTAACTGATGTGCCGTCGACAGTGCAATCAATGTTTAAATTACGCGGAAAAGTATCTCATTTCCAAGCGTCAAGTGGCTGGCCAGGCTCATCAGTTATGGTTTTATGCCGGCAATGGATATGCTATTCGAAAGCCTTTGGTCAACATGGAATTTAACTATTTGCAGTGCAATATGATAGCCACGCAGGTGAATTCGAATGTATGTATATGCGCGTGTGTGTGTGTGTGTGTGTAATTGAGTTTATGCAAATAGAGTGAGAGAAATGCGAGAATGCCTGCTTTCAATGGCACACAAGGCGTAAACGCATAAATATTTTGCATGCATGGAAAAAACTTGAAATTCTTCGGTTGCATTTGGTTAGTAGTGAGCTTTTAGGCGCACTGAGCGCAGGCGAACTCATTGGATCGTTAGCGTAATTGCAGATAAAAATGATAATAATGCACCGTTATTTTGCTATGAAAACACGTATAAATATGCGAACACATGCACACACGCTCACACATGTGGCACATTTATGATGCCTGCCACACCAGCGTTCCTGAAATTTCCACATAAAATATGTTGCAGCGTCCAATTTAAGCACCTTTAGTTGGGGCTACTCGCAAAAGCTTTTCATGGCGCACAAAAGTATTAAAAGTATATCTTCTTGAGACCGTGTTTGTGCACTGCGCAGACGGCAAACAGATAAAGCAAAGCCACCACGCCACACTCATACACACGGTCACATCTTGGTGGCAAATCCTGATATGAATTTTGCGTCCACCAGTGTGCGTTTGTGTGTGCGAGCAGACGGAAGCCGGGGCAGTCAACTTGCAACCAGCAAATAACTGCACATTACACGTTGTCACTTCGAACACGATGCAACATTAATAACACCAACTAATGCAACAGAGACGACCGCAAATTGAAGGTAGTGTGAATGTTGGCATACTTGCGTGCCGACATCTTGGAACAGCTTGCCGCTTGTGGCATCACTATGACTATCGACAATGCGGCTACATGCTGGTCGCGGCGGTCGCTACACATAAACAGATGTGGTACAGTGAGTGCCACACGATATTTTAGTGATCAAAAACATTTTTTCATAAATGATTGCACCGAAATTACAAATAATAACCAAAATTTTCCATACCAGAAATTTATTTTTGATTTACATATATGGTAGCTATATGCTATAGTGGTCCGATCTGAATAATTTGTTCGAGGATTGTATCATTCGGTGATCTATGGCAGCTATATGCTATAGTAGTCCGATCTGAATAATTTTTTTCGGAGATTGTAGCGTTGCCTTGGATAAAAATCTATATAAAATTTCGTGAAGATATCTCGTCTAATAAAAAGTATTCCAAACACGGACTTGATTTTGATCGGTCAGTTTGTATGGCAGCTATATGCTATAGTAGTCCGATCTGATTAGGTTTCTCGAAGATTGTAGCATTGCTTTGGAGAATAATCAGTGCCAAATTTCGTGAAGCCATCTCATCAAATAAAAAAATTTTCAAAGAAGGACTTCATTTGTATCGGTCAGTTTGTATGACAGCTGTATACTTTAGTGGTCGAATAACGGGAGTTCAGACAAATAAACAGTTTCTTGGAAAGAAAAGATTTTAGACGATTATCTCAAAAACTGAGGGACTCGTTTCCGGATATCTTCATGTATCTTAAAGAGTTTCTCATGTATAGAACGCACCGTAAGGAAATTGACGGTGTAACTGGTTACTTTTCAAATTGTAGAAATTACTACTGAAGTAATATATTAATTAATAATTGAAAGAGTTATTAACTCAATATTTTATTTTCTTCTTAATCAGTTTTTTATCACAAGGTACCGGCGTTATATGTAAGCTATACAAGTGAGATTCCCTTTAGAATCGAAAATGGCTTAAGAATTCAACCTCGTTTTATCTTCTTCTGAGAAGTAGTGACAACATCACCCTCAGGCAGCAAAAACTTCAAGATAAAAACTCTAATGATGTTAAATGAAGAAGCTCTTCAGATAGTTCGATACATATGTATTACGACTTGATGAAAGGAAAAAAAAGAAAAAAATATGTGAAAATACTCTACTCCATCTCTACTTTAGGAAACAATCTTAGGATCTTAAGCTTACCTACAGGGTAGGCCATTTAAAGTTGACCCATCTGGCAATGCTGTAACTTTTAACAGCGCTGACAAATCGGCTAATGTCATACCGCGTTAGAAGCGTCATTCGAAGACAATTTATACCATGGAACAGTACACTCCAAAAGAACGCGCTGAAATTGTTCAGCTTTATATTCAAAATAACTTTTCAATTGTGTTAACTCAACGTGCGTTTCGCAAAAAAAATAAAGTGAAAAGTGCTCCAGTTAAGAACACAATTAAGTCTTTATACGCAAAATTTGTGAACACCGGTAATCTCAGTAATGCCAGTCATGCATCCAGACAACGCACAAGACGTTCTGATGAAAATATCGAAGCTGTACGAGCCAGTATTGAGGAGACTCCATCGACATCGAGTTATCGCCGCTCTCAGGAATTAGACATCTCTCGCACCACTCTCCGACGCATAATTCATAAAGATTTGAAGATGTTTCCATATAAAATTCAAATGGCACAAAAACTAAACCCAGCTGATTATCCGCGACGCCTTAATTTTGGCAAAAAAACAAATGGGTCAACTTTAAATGGCCTACCCTGTATCATATGTAGTGGACCAACAACCTGTTACTGTATGGGATTATGAAGAATTTTAAATTAGATTTTATTAACCCAAGTTCGGCTCAAGTTGCGCCCGAGAACAACCCACAGCTTTCAGCAGAAGCATTCATAATATATTTGTACCAAAAACACCCACTGTGCGCCAATGTCTTACGCCCTACTTGGCACAGCTTCACCGAATTCCTACGCCACTCAAGTCGCAGGCTCACACACTTGTCCTCTTGTCTCATTGCAGGCCAATGTGCTTATGGTCCAACATTGCGGCAGCGCGCGCCTCGCCCTTCAACTGCACCGCACCACACTGCATATTGCACACACAAATCTCCATCAGCTCGTTTTTATGGAATTTATATGCTGTTACTAGCAGAGTCTATCTCGACAGCCATTACTATGCCGGGTGTGTTGTTAGTGGCTACTTTATATGGCAAGTAGGTGGAAAGATCCTTACAGATTTACTCGCAGCGGAAGTGCAAATAAATTTCCAAAGTGCAAACGTACATTTTTCAACATTTCACTCTCCTTTTCCTGTAGCAAACAGGGTTAAGGCGCAAATACTTTAAAGCTGTGACTCGTACATTGTACTAAAAGATTATACGAAGGCTGGCAGGCGATGGCGATGGCGATGTCAAAGGAGAAGCGAAGGGCTTATTGCTATCCGTATAGGAAAATAAATTGGAGGAGCCATAAATGTCAACTGGTGTGTCTATATTTTTGTATGTGGGTGTGTGTGTGTGCTTAGCGTGGAGGGAAGCTAAAATCAATTTTCGTACAAATTTTCCTCTTCACTGCGAAAGGACAGTAAAGAAATTTCGATTAGGACGTTCGTTGAATTGCGAAAAGGCCAATTATTAGAAGACAGGCACTCCAACGCACAGTTATTGCGAAGACAACGACACTCCTCTTTGTAGAGCTATGTTGGTCAATGCACTTGATAAGTCAACACCAGCACTAAAATCCGCCACAGGCGGGCAGCACAATCCCCTCCTCACTACTAATAGTACTAGCTCAGCCTATTTTTGCTTTGTTAACGCTATAGTCTAGACTAAGCAAGCAATCGACGCGCCGGACGGCCTGAATTGTGAACTGTCAAAAATTGGGACACGCACATGTTGGGAATTATTGATGGCCATCGTCTGTCTCTAATGGCAATTATGTTCATACAGAAAAGGCTTAAATTTATCGCTGGCAACTGTGCTGAGTATAAAAATACTTACAGGGTGCTGCATAAAGTGCCTTCCTTATCAAAATTTTGAAAAAATAAGTATATGGAATTGATGAGATTCGTGTGTATAAAAAGCATATCATGATAGTTTTCTCATCTCAAAAAACTCGAACCTCTCTTTCTTTTGTAGTTCTCACAGTGGAACCGACTGGTGTTCTTGAAGTGTTTTCGAAAGTATTTCTAATGAAAAAATGATCTACTTAGTCCAGGTTGGTGATCATATCTATATCTATCATACCCTCATTACTAACCATGGCACCAATCCTGCCATTCCACAAAGCTCCAACGAAGCTAAATGACAGTTCCGAAACACTCCAAAGCACTCCGAAGTGAATTGACTCCGTCGAAACCGTTAACTCGTATACATGGTTATCAAGCTCGCCTTGTGGTCATATCACGAAGGTCATTCAAAATGATTATAAGAGCCCGTATTTCAGATCGTGGATTTCTGTACCTGTTTGAAGGTGTGTGCTCGAGGTTTGATTATGAACCAAGCCGTCTCCACTATAACAGCAGAGTGGCAGCCGCATTTCGACCAAACTTCCTGCAATAAAAACTCTTTCTGGGCGACAACGTATCTAGCATGTTCTCTTGCAATACTTACCTTTAGCTCGTTTTTCGCCCACATTTTCAACGCAGAAGAGCCACCATTGTCAAATCAACCAGACCACCCTTTATACCCACATACTACCATATTTGTTATTCCAAAATTGGTTATTATTTTTGCGGTTTTTAGCGCTTCACTGCATTTCAGTGTTGCTGTCATTTATCCAAAGCCACTTATAAATTCGAGCCCCCTCAATTGTGCGCGCGCTTTCACTCTACAGCCAAAGCTATCAATATATAGCAAGCAACGACGTCTGAAGTGGCTCACAAGGAGTTCTATTATTAATACTATTAATGCGACGACAGCCATGGCTGATGGCATGACTTTGGCTCGCTATCGATAAGTGAAGTAAATAAAAATTATTTGCGCAAATTGGTCGGGTAGACGCTCAACAAGGCGCATGAGTCACTTGAGTGTACAGCCATTGGCAGCGGCATAGTTACGCCTATCGATAGCTCAATGAGTTTTATGTGTGTAGGTTTGCTAATACGTATTTGGATATATAAGTAATTATGTGCAGGGCGATTGCTTTGACGCAGCGCAATTAAATTGTTAAGTTCGTTGGCGGCGCGCTGTAGATCGTCGGTCATTCGCATTTGTCGCAAATTTCGTTTAATTGAAGCAAATTCAATTTCCGCTCGATAATCGCTACGCCGTACGGACGGCAGCCTTGTTTCGCGCACCTGTTCCAATTCGAAAGAAACTCGTTCAATTTCTTGCTGAGTGACAGCCATAATTCGTTTTGGCATTAACGTTTCGTTCTAACCTCTTTCGGTGCTGTCAACAACTTAACGAGCATATCGGGCGCTACTTTCGATCCAAACTTTCACAATTTGAAGTATTATAGGAATAAAAGCGATGTGGCAGGTGCGCTTCCGTGGTATTTTAGTTGTAGATAGATATAGAGTGGTGCGTTGGTTTCTAGTTTGATCACAAACAAAACACTATAGAAGTATAATTTAGCTAATAGCACCTCATTGTAAGAATTCATAAGGTCTTTTATTATGACGATACTGCATTTTGTACACTGAATGATGTGGAAATTAATATGGTAGTATCGCCGCAAATAACATTAATATGTCGAGCTCCACTGGACTACTTAAAGATTTTTTTGTTTGCTAATAATTTTCAAATGCCTGTCGGCATTGTTCTTGTGTCGTGCTCAGTACATGTCTGAAGCCGGTTGCCCAAAATGGCGACGGTGTATTGTGGAAGTTCGTCCACGTACGGAGGGCATGTTCTCTTTGTGTTCTTGAAAAACGACTGACTTTGAAGGAGGTATGATTTCTGCGTAAGCATGACAGCAAAAACTGCTTGGATTGTATCATCTTCCTCAACCAAAAGCATGCGAGCCTCACTATAAAGATGTTCAACTGATGACATCCAGTGATAGTCCATATTAGGACTGCGTAATTAATGACTGGCGGGACAATTTAAATTGGTCAGCAACGTTTCTTTGACATCACCTCAGGTGCTGCCGGCTAGCAGTAGGATCTCAAACGTTACTCTCGCATTGGTTCATTGAAGAGATTTTAACAAAAATGTTGAAGTCCAGGCAATATTTCTTGTATCAATGCGGCGAACATGACATCCTTGTGGGTCAACCGTTTCAAAGCTTATCTAGAAAGTTATCACTCCAGACATTTTAGGCTCCTTGCAGTGAAGAAGAGTGAGAGGTCAAGGAAATATGCTTTCGCTTTCGAACACATGTCATTGGTTCCAGACCAAGACGTCAATATCTCACATTCATCAGCGTACAATAATGAAAATTCTCTCTTAAATAGTCGCCAAAAATCTGCTTAGCTGTGTCCTCCGCGCGGGTGTCAACTTGGCAATGGGTGTCGCTGCTAACAATGTCATGATCTCAAAATCCTGTCAGGCGACTTCTAGCGAAGGCTGACGTATTTTCCGAATCATCCCCTTTGGACTGCTTTACATGCATTGTCAGAAGTAGGTGAATAGGTAATACAACGGCCATTGCTAATGAAGTACCTGGCGGTAGGCATTAAACACTAGGGATAGAGACCTTTGAATTTCAAATTCAAAATGGAGAACTGTAAAGGAACGAAGCGGATTGGGATATTAGTCCAAACGTCGTCCTGAGGAAGCGACCGAGGGTTCCAATTCCTCCAACAAGAGAGGGTCCCAGAACAAGCCCAGCAAGGATGGGTTGAAGGCAAATGCGAGATACAAGGCGGCGGCCTGAAGGAAGAGGAAGTAAAACGGCTGGCTTGAGCTAGAGAGGAGGTAAAGATCGGTCGCGCATACGTGGACAGCCAATGAGATTGCGAAACGGCATTTGACCGTTGCGCTCATAGACCGCAGTAACCCGCCAGGACAAATGTGACAGGGGTGGTGGAAAATACTGGAAATGAAGCTACAGAAAGCCTTCCTTTCAAGAAAAGACGCCGAACAGTGCGCAGCCATGCGTCATTTGATGGAGCAGGATGGCTTAGCTGTGTAAAAAATTTAAAATGGATAAAGGAAGCGGTCAGAACGCTTCGAAACCTGTGTGAAAGAGCGAAACTGGGGGTGGTAGACCGCAGCAATATTTTATCAGTCCCCAAAGCGAGGGTAACCATTGCTCCCGTGGTGGACCTAGAGCATGCTCTGCAGCTGCGGCAACGACAGAATCCGGACGTGCCATTCAATGTTAGATTTCTAAAAGGAAATAGCGGACAACTCTTGAAAGTAGAAATAATACGAAGATACAGAAATGTGAATACCAGACAGCAGATATTTGGACTATATTCACAAGCCTTAACAACCTTTTAATTTGGAGCTAAATATGATCCCTTTTTGGACCATTCGAGCAAAGAGTAATTCCTAATACTAATTAATATTAAGAAAAGCTAACAAAGGTGCAATTAAGACTTGATGGTTCTAACCTAAAATAATAAATAAATAAACTCAGCTGGTTTAGATCCAATTTAACTTCGGAACAGCAATTCATACGAAAAATAAATATGAGTGTAATATTTAATGAGCGATTTCTTACAATTAATTTTTCAAGCTATTATATTTCAACCCCAATAATAAGAATACTAGGAAGAAAAATGTATGAGTACTTAGTATTAGCCATAAGCAATCAGTTTCTGCTTAACTGCCGAGGACAACTGTTTTCTACTTTTCACCCTTTAATTGGTCTATGCTTTTAGTCAACATAGGCTAAACTCCCAGAAATGTTTCTAATAATGTGAAAGGTTAGCGCGAACTGGCGCCTAAGCTCCTCGGCTAGCCTTTAAAGAACCCCACACTTCACTCTTCAACTTCAGCAGAAATGTCACATAACATTTGCCGCCTTTTGATTTACTTAATTTCTTTAGAATTGTTGCATAATATTAAGCGCAAAGCAGAGTTTGTTTGTATGTCTTAGTGCCGTTACATTAAGCCGCGCAGCAAAAGGCAAAACGATAATATATAATATACTATATATATGTGTGTGTGTCTATATAATGGCAATCAAACAAGTGGCGGCTAGTTTTTCCACCACACAACAACAGCAACACACATACGACTACCGCAAATATCATAACGGCTCAGCGAAATGCTATGCGCGCGACCAGCGTCTGCAGCGCTGCAGCTTGTATGCACGAAGCTTTCAGCATAATTGCCTGTTGACACGGGAGTTAAGATTTGTGGGGCGCCTCCGCCATGAGGGTGGCTAAAAGAAACGGTTTTTATTGTGTGTGATAAATGAAAATTTCGAAAATTATTTACCTCACCAGCCTGCGGCAGGTAGGACTAGAAAATAGCCAGCTAAGCTTATACCACTCTCTGACATTTATTTGTATGAGTGAGGTGTGTGTGTATGCTGCGTAGTTTACTAGCTGTGTGTGCTTGGCGTGTATAAATTAAAAGCGGAATAGCTAAAGAGCAGTTGATTAATTCTGACATTCCACATACCTTGGCTTTTTTCCCTCATTTGACCACCAGCACTCCCCACCCGCAAGCTTCGTTCTGCCGATAGCAGTGGCATTAAATTTTCTTGACATTCCCGTCTAGCCTTTGTTAGTTAGTCACTCAGGCCATTAGGGAAACCAATATAACGAGCTCTGGCGTCGGAAAGCGGGCTTCGTGTTTTATGACGCATTAAGTTTGCGCATAAAATTTTTTCATTTTCATTTTATTTCCTGAATTAAAGGGGTGTAAATATTTATAGCACATTGCAAGGGCACAGCAAACACACACACAGGCATATAAATATGAACGAGAGGTATACGTAGTATTACCACCTGAAAAAAGTTGTTGCTGCGAGGCGCTTATTGAAGCAAATAAGATAGCTTGTAATTAATAAAAAATAAACTCATAAAAATTTCTTCGAAAATGCGCTCAATGTTTATCAAAACGGTAATAAAAGTGTCAAATTATGTTAATATTTTTCGTTTTCATATTCGTCGATATAAAGCGATTAGGGGCGAGAACATGCAAACTCTCTATCTGATCTGCCTACGCGCTGACGAAAGCACTGCATATTTCTGCTGCTAGGGTTGGATATTACTGAAAAAATTTTCTGTCAATTTTTTAGGATTATTATTAATACTTGTTAAATGAAATTAGAAAAATATATATTTTTTTCAAAATTTCTCTATTTTAAACTACAACAAGTGTGATAAGGTAAACTCACGCTTTCTTTGGAGCCTAGCATTCTCTGTTAAAACAAAACGAACTTTTTATTTAACTTATGACACACCCCTCATATTCATGTACCATTGGTCTGCAACAAGATATTTCTTCAAAAAATTTATAAAATTATTGATTTAATTTTTGTTGGCCCTTTCTTCTATTTAGTCTAAATTTTTTTATATGTTTGTTATTGAAGTTCATAATTATTTTTTTTGTTTTATATTTTTTTTTTTTTTTTTTTTTTTTTTTTTTTTTTTTTGAATTCAGTATAAAAAAGTACACCAATATACACTTTAACAACGGCACTTTAAGGTTATATAATTCGGTAAAACCACAAATCCAATCCTTAAGTGGAATTTACTGACAAAGAGGAGCAAAACTCCATAACAAAACTCCAAAACCACAAGTTTTCCATCTATGGAAAGAATAAAACTTGGTTTTAAAAAATATGTTGTAATAATACAAGGTTAACTTGTAGGTAGCCCCAAGCCTATGCCATTTACAATAATAATAATTTAAGGTGAATCTCAGAATCATAAAGGTGATTATTCTTTCAACCAGACAGGTATGTTGGTCGCACGCAACACCTGAAAAATCTATAGCGATAACTCTTAGCCCAGAGTTAGGCATAAAACAGCCTTTTAAGCTTCCGAAGTACTACAGTATATTTCAAGCAGAGGTTTTTGCCATTGCAAAAGCCACGAAGCTAACCTCTAATGCGTCAGCAGACAACTCCACAGTTAATATCTATGTAGACAACAAAACAATAATTAAGGCAGAAATTCGGTTCGTATATCAGCTGGAAGTGTTTTGGGAATCAAGGCAGCAGTAGAGAGTGTCGCCAGGAACAAGCATCAAAAATGCATTGATGACCATGAGATAGTAAACGGGATTGTCAAGAGATGTCTATGGCTGTCATCTGATAACGTGGCAAGGAAGATATATTTCGATGAATTGATCTGATACTCTCCTTGAACTATGTAACGACACTTCATTTGACATCGCTAAGGAACAAAACTGGTCTATGCGCAGCTCGCGAGCTTAGCAGAGTAAGCTAACATAAACTAACATATTTTTGTTGGAATGGTTTGAAGGTTCTCAAAATTGTTTATAAAAATAAGAACATCGAACAAATCGAAAATATTTAAAAAATACAGTGAGGTTGTCTGGGTTCTTTCTACTGGTACATCTTCATCTTGAATACATTTTGGCTGGTCAGCAAATCGAATCTTAAAATATCACACTTAATCGGGTAAAGAAGGTAGGTCTTTAGTATTTCAGACAGGCGTACTATCTGAGTTTAGCACGAGTTCATAAATGTTATAACGAGGGCTGTAACCACAACTATTTCTCTTTGTAGCGAGAGAGAAAATTGTATGCATAACATAAGTCATAAACTTTATATAAATACTAATATAATAACTTAATGAATATTAAAGAATATACCTGTCTTTCTTTGACCCATTTTAAAAGACATCATATAACATACCTGAAAAGAGAATAAAAAGAAAGAGGAGTTATTTTCAGTATTACAAAACTGGTTATTTAACTGCAAAGAAATTTTTATTAAGTTTTTAAAATCAATTATATTATATTATTTTTTCTAACTATCACTTTAATGATTTCTATCATATAAAGTCTTAAATGTTCACATATTTGCTTCTATTTCTAATTAGAGTACAATAAATCTTTTTCCAACTGTGTAAATAGCCACCTCAATAACTTTATTGCTATAAATTACATAAATATAAAATTTCTTCCGGAGGCACATCCGGTATGCTATTGTTTCCAAGTTGCCTCGAACAATAACAACAAAACATTGGTGTAATGTAACTTTATGTACCCTGTAGGAAAAACTTCACTGCTTTCAAATAAAACCAAACCAAAATATAGTTATAGTTCTTTCTATGTAAGACCAATATAACACTTTTGAAATTATAATATTTAAAAATTCAAAACAGGTGGCAACTCCGAAAATTATTTTCGACAGAAATGTGCCTAAAAGCGGTTATTTTTCCCAACTAAGTTAATGAATTTATAATTCTTTCATAAAATTATCTTTTATTTAATACCAATGCAATACTATTGAAAATCTAGTGCTTAAAAATTCAAAACAGGTGGCAACGCCGAAACATATTTCTTACTGAAATACAAACATATGTCTGTAAAATATACCTGCGTATTATATTGAAATTATATTATAATATTGAAAAATTCAAAAGATATGGCAACTCTAAAATTTATTTGCGACAGAAATGTGCTTAAAACTGATTAAGTTACCAAACCAAATTAATACATTTACTTTATAAAATATAAAATTTTTATAACCTTAAACAGTTGGCAACACTGCGTAAAAAACTATTTTATACTGCACACACACTGGGATTTAAGACACTGTTTCCTATTACCATTTATATTGCATGCATATTTTAAACTACATAGGTGGCAACCCTCTTTCAAAAAAGTTTTCAACAGTAAGCTCTTTTGTGCTGAGCATCACCGCTGTTGAGTGCATTCTAGCAGACATTCTGAACGGCATGTTACATGTACACCACGAATACACATGCATGCACCTAAAAGTATGCTTCCAATAATATGTGCGTGCGTGTGTGTGTTGTGAAGCTCATTGCAGACATGTGTTGACAGCAAAACTTTGCCGCACCAGCCCACTGCAACTGCACTTCAGCGCCAAAATGCTTGACATTTACAATTTCCTCACTTGCTTTGTGTGTATGTGTGTATGTGGCTTGTTATTGTTGTTTTCTTCCTTTTCTAGCTTTTTAAGTGAAACTGCAAACAATTCAAATTAAGCAGAAAATCAAAATAACACCAACAGCAGCAGTCAAACACTAACTTAATATTACCCATAAAACAAAAGCATCAAACAACAGAAACAACAACAACAAGAGCAATACATCCATTTGTGTGTGCAAGTGAAAAAAGTAGCTGTGCCACAAACAAAACAAAGCAAAACAAAAGCGCTCGCATAAGTTTTTGATGGCATTTAATTATGTTCACAAGGATGAATTATACTTGAAAAATTTCCGCAAGCCACCGAGCGAATCGCACCAGCGCCACCAACAGCAGCTGCAGCAGCAACGCTGGCGAGCGCAAAACGTGCACTGTAAGCGAGCCATGACTTGGCGTTGCGGCACGGGCTGGGAAACAACGTCTCGTGCATGTGAATTTTGCTTGCTCACATCTGCTATAACTCCAGGACTGAGGCTTCCACCCTCACCGTGCCCCTCATCCCTCAATGTTTCTCTTTTGCCCGGGCGCCTTGAGTGCTCCGCTGCTGGCAGCCACTACTCCTGTGCCATTATTCTCCGAACTTTTTGTTTCGCATGTTATTGTTTGTTTTTGTTTTTGTCCACATACACATTATTGTATGCATGTGTGTATGTGTGTGTGTGCTTATTTTTTGTGTGCATCACTCCTGTTTCTATCAAGAGATTTCATTGAAAGTTTCTGTTTGTGTTCCTGCTCATGTGTATATGTCAACATATTCATATACTAGTTATCCACAAACACACACTTATACACATACATATTTATGTATTTTTGTATATGTTAACTCATATACACTAAATAAATATTACTTTATTTTAGTTATTGCAACACTTTAAGTGGCAAGTAATTTATGTTATAATAAGCGCTGTGTGTGCTCGGCAAATTTTCGGTATATTTACCCACACTTATGCATATACATATGTACATATATGCGTATATATTTGTATTTTCGCTTTAATGCTGCTGTTGGTGAGACTGAAGCTGCAGAAGCTCTAATATTGAGTGCCTCGTGCTTAAAAGAAAAACATTAACTGTATAATAGTGCAGTTCGCAAAGTAATGATTACTACTGTTTACGCTTGGAACTTAAGCATATTTGTGCATAAAAATTTTATGTAACTAAGAATTATCAACGAAGTTGCACGCATAATTTTATATGTAGAATTTTTTTGAAAATTTTTTTTTTAAATATATTTTTTTTATTTTTGAAACATTTTTTATTTATTTTCGAAACATTTTTTTATTTATTTTCGAAAGGTTTTTATATAATTTTTTTTTGGTAAGTTACCACTTATCTGAAAATCATAATTATTGCAAATTCTAAATAACTGAAAATCGCGACATCGTTCGTAATATACAGTTCCTCGGCAATTTTTCAAACCGTGCTCTATCTTAATAGGGTTGCCAACTATGAAAAATATTAATTAAGATTTAAAATAATTTTAAAAAAATTTCAAGCGGTGCTCTATTTTTAATAAGGTTGTCAACTATAAAAAATATATTAAAATGCTATTTAAGGAAAGGGAACTGCTAAATATTTTAGTGCAATTATATTTTTTTGTTTTTTTCTTAGATAGCATAGTCAATTTGAATTTATTTATTAAACTATTTTCTACAGGGTTGCCATGTTTACGGAGATTTAAGCCGCATTTGAAGAAAACGGCTGTTTTAAAGTATAGTTCAAGAACATTTAATTCTTAAGGAAGGTCGCTATACCTGAAATTATACTCAAATTCAAACAGGGTTGCCAGGTATAAAAATTAAAAATGTTAGTTTTTCTAAAAAAAATGTGCTCAAAACATTTTCGCCAACCAAAAAACCAAAGAACAAATCAAATCTAAGACCGCTTTTTCATTAATAGGGTTACCATTTAAAAATATATTAAAAAAATTCAACATCACAAAATTTGAATGCTGGCATAAAAATTCAACAACTCTAAAAATTTTCTAACATAAAAACAAAATTAGGATTGCCACCTACACCAGCAATTATCAAGTCAGTGAAAATGTAAATTTTTTGATATTGTTGTTGACATTTTGTAACCCAACTAACGAATTGAAAAATAGAAAAAAAAATTAAGCACAAGCTTATAATTAAGAATTAAAGATTCGGAATTTGTTTTTTTGATTTGCTTACTTCATTCAAATTAAAATATATTTTTTTTATTATTTTTTTATTTTTTAATTAAAAATAATTTTTTAATAATTTATTAAAATTTTTTATCTTTTAATTAAGAATATTTTTTATTAATTAATTTATTTTCTTAATAAAGAGAATTTTTTATTATTTTTTCTAAATTTTTAATTAAAAATATTTTTTTTTATTTTTTAATTAAAATAATTTTTTTTTTTTATTTTTTAATTAAAAATAATTTCTTATATTTTTTTAAGCGTACTAAAAGTTAGAATTTTAATATTAAAACCCAAAATCAAGATTAAAAAATTTAAATTTTATTTTTAATGGAAAATTCGTTAAACAAAAATTTGGCAACCCTATTCATAAGTAGACTTGTGTAGAGCATACATATATAGAATTTTGAGAGTCCCAACAGAGGTATTTATCTCATTTGACTTTTCCTAACAAAAAATCTTTGTTCAAAAACTCAAACTATTTTTTTTCGAATTTGGTGATCCTAAATAATTCTCCGCAAGTTAAAATGTACACCCATGTGTAACACTAGTGGCCTACGTGTCGTATGAGCAACCATCGCCGCTCCGCGTTAGCGCACACTGTACATTATTACCTCTGTGACCACTTTGATTTGCCATCCATTAACAACTAATTGCAAACATTTACTTACAGCAACATGCAGCGGCCACAAATGCAATCTTCACTTTTCCTATCACTTTAGAAAATTGCTGTCAAACCAACGCTATCAGCATAACAGTATTAGCAATGGAAATCAAAAATCCCCTACACCGTCGCTCTTTCGCAAATATGTGCCGGTAAAAGTTCTTACTTTGAAGTCAAAAGTAAAAGGAGTAACTTTATTACAGTTCCATACTCTATTTTGCAAAAAGTAAAAAAAACACCAACAACAACAAAAAGTAAACTTTTTGAAAATGTTGACGTTTTATGCCAAGCTGATTTCACACAATTAGCCGAGGCATTTAGCACATGCCCACACACATGCATTGGCTCAACCACACACATACATTACCCCCCTCTCTCTCTCTCCCATATGCGCACTGTGTGCACTCATATTACTTTACGACAGCGCAGTGCCATGTGCGCCGGGTATCTATTGCCCGTGTCAGCTTTTGGCTTTTTTGCGCTCTTTTGGCTGGAGTCAACTCTTTGGCAATTTAGACTTAAATTATTTCTGCTTCAAACGTAATGACTGCGGCAGTGTTAGCGTAGCGCCGTAAAGTGGTTGGGATTAAAAAGTTGAAGCGTAAAAATTTAATGGATTTTTAACTCAAAGCAAAAGTTTAAACGCTTTGTAGTAGCGCTGTTAAAGCAGGTGCTCATATGGCAGCGCTATGTCAAAGTTGGAAAAGTTCAAAAATGCACCTAAGCGCAATTTGATAACAAAAGTGAAATAAAGTAAAGTCAACAAACAGAAAATACAGTATATTTTTCCACATATGAATTAATGGTTGATTTTATGGCTTTTATAGTTTCATGTGATCCCGCGATATCAAGGATTTGATTAATTAAGTTGTCATTAAAGTGGTGCCAAATCTGCTACTCTATTAAAGTAGATAGAAGTATGCATCCTGTTCTCAATCTCAGTAATATAACTCATTCCAAGAAGAAATTTCCGCAAATACAACATTGACGTCTAGTTAATCTCTATAGGGAGAAAGCCCCCAGTTCTATTGGCCGAGCCTATCAGATAAGGAGGAAGGGAGGTAGCAAATTAAGTAATTTTCAGCCATATCTTTAAGATAATGCGTTCTGTTCCAATTACTCAAGCTATCTGACAGTAGCATACAAGCGTGTTTAAGCACCAA
This sequence comes from Bactrocera zonata, assembly GCA_037783105.1. NCBI lineage: Eukaryota > Metazoa > Arthropoda > Insecta > Diptera > Tephritidae > Bactrocera > Bactrocera zonata. Next base: position 8,619 of record JBAWJQ010004619.1, on the reverse strand, counting down.
AAAACCGTGTTTTACAAAATTGCAGACAGGTGATGGATATTGAGTTGTAAATAAAAAAGAATAAAATATGAGAACCGCAATTTAACTCAACTAGAGCCCTCTATACACAAGACAGTTTTCTTTGAAATTACGAAATATGGCAACCTCACTCAGAAAGTTTTGCTGTACGAGCGCTATTTGTGCTGTTTACAGTACTGTAAAATATTCATCTCGACCAAAAGTGCTATTAAATGAAGATTATTTTTTTCCAACTTTCCAACTCAGAAACAATCGGTGAATTTTATTCATTTTTTGGCTTAAAACTCCGTCAAAGACCAGTGTTTATCGATGGTTTGATGAATTTAACCAAGGTTATGCAACATTCCAAGAACCATTGCCACGACAGTCAGGTCTAAGTAATCGGAACGGACCCGAATTTTTATCCTGGTGAGGACCATCAACTCAGCACTATTCCTCGAAATTGCTTGAGTAATGTTTTATGCCGCTACAACCACAACAACAACAGCATCATTCCAAAAAACAATTCAAGAATGTCGTCCAAAATCAGTTCTTGTTTAGCAAACTATTTATGAGGTGCGCAAATTGATATTTCGAGATGGCTATATGAGCTATCGCGAGATAGAGGCAATTGTCAATCGCTCAAAAAAAGGTCTGTGAGAAATGTTAAAAATATACGATCACGGCGCTCCGAAAGACGTCCAGGATATCGTGACAGATCAGGATTCGTGGGCTTACGCGTTTGAGCCTGAAAGTAAGCGACAGTCATCCGTATGAATATATCAAAATGAGCTGAATTTAACAAAAATTTTCGATCACGAAGCACTTGACGTTTCGCAACTCTACAACTAGAGCAACACAGAATAGTAAATTCTGAGCGATCACAACCATCTGTTTGCCAGTTATCTTTCAAGAAAGCAGGAAATCCAACCGCCGAAGGTGGATCTCTTCATCACGGCAATGCGAGCTCTCACTCAGCGAGTGAAACAACCGCATTTTTGAGTACTAAAAATGATGATTCATCCACCGCATGGTCCTGACTCGGCACCAAATACCTTCTTTTTATTCCCATTTATAAAAAAAAAGCTTTTCTGCACCTTATAGATAACTGAATCAGAGTGGGAGAACTCTTTAGACAATTGGTTGAAGGGCATTCAAAAGTGTATACATCTTAAAGGAGAATATTTTGAGAAACAGTACAGCAATTTTCGATGAATAATGTTAGTTTTTGTTCTCAGTCCCACAGAATAGAAATCAACCCTCGTAATAAACGCCACATATCGCGTATATTATATCATACAAAATTTTGATTTTAATCGCTCAATCGGTATAGGAAGTATATGCTATGGTAGCCTGATATCGTGCAACATTTCAGATCGATAGCTCAAAAGCTTAAGGACCAGTTCGCGTATGTCGGAGAATGAAGTCATGTTTGTTTTCGCAAGGGAAGAAAGTTCTCTGATTACCATTCACTTGGGAGTGGCCAGAAACGATTCTTTCACATATAGCACAACCAGCTCACGACTTCCGATCCTAGACCAAGTATCCTCTGGATAAAAAAAGAACATCTGTTTGAAGGCGCGCTAAAAAGAGAAGGCGAAACATCCCCTACTCAGGGTTTTGCGCTGGGTTTGGGACCCGCCACGTAAAAAACACTATTAATAAAAACTAATCGACAGCCTGGGATGAGCGACTTTCGGCTATAATCGCATAAGCGGTGTCTGACCACAGTGGTCAGGGTATAAATATGCAAAACATCTTATAATGAAAAATTGCGCAAAAATAAATGCTTTAAGATAAAATTTTTTTGTTGTAAAAAGTTGTAAAAAAATATAACTTATTTTTATTCTCAGCATGGAATTTTTTTAACAGAAACCCTAAAATACTTTTTTCCTTTTCTTAATACTTATTACTTTAATTTATGACTTTTTATAAATAGTTTTCCTTTTAGCAGATAGGAAATATGTTGACAAAATATACCAAAATAAACTCATTAAAGTATCTTTTCATCGCTATTTAATTAGCCAATTGGCGGCATGTGCTAAGCTGGCCCATCCTGCCAGCCCAAAAGCGTCATAAAAAATATTGACATTTTCTAAAATAGAACCAACGCCAGTTATGCGCAACGTCTTATTCAAATCGTTATTAATAATTCTTCTATTTCCACCACCACCACTAGCACTACCAAACATATATTTAAACTTGGCACGTTAAGTGCATGACCTGGGGACTACTCAATTTGCCTTACGCCCACGCTCTGAAAACATTTTTGCAAATTCATATTTTTCCTGCAAAATATTTTTTTTTGCCAAGGAATTTATGCACATTTTATCGAAGAAAAAATCACAAAAATCCATTAAATATTTACGCAAGCAAGCCTGCACATGTGTGTGTGTGTGTGCGCACCGCACACAATGAATTGACACCTCCGCCCAACTACTTAACTTGACCAGTTGAGTAAAGCCAACCTTACGAAATCAAACAGATTTTACCGCAACTTGAGCGGCAAAAATGAATATGTGCGAGCTCGTAGAAATTTTCCAGGCGCCACAAGTCATAGAGCAATCAGCACTTGCCACACGCCAGGCACTCCATACACTCCCGCTTATTTGTATGAGTGTATGGACGTGTGTTAGTGCCAACTCATACTGACTCAGGCAACGCGGCTCTCCTCCGGCCCACGGTTAATGCTAATGACCGGCAATGAGCCCGAAATAAGTGTTCGCTAAATTAGAACTGAGCACCCAATAATGGACGCACAAACAATAACATCAAAAGCGACAGTAGCAAGCGGTAGGAAAATATGCGCAGCAAGCGAGTACGAGTATATAAAAGAAACATGAAAAATCGATAGATTGCCGGGGGAAAGTGGTTTTAGTCATCCGTTTTTCTATGCGGTATTGTTGTTGTTGCCATTGTTAATGTTTCTGGTCTGTTTGGTCTGCTGGTTTTCGGCGGTTTCGACTGAATTTATTTGGTTTGACCAAAAACTGTTTTGGATTTATAGGGTGATTTTTTAAGAGCTTGATAACTTTTTAAAAAAAAAAAACGCATAAAATTTGCAAAATCTCATCGGTTCTTTATTTGAAACGTTAGATTGGTTCATGACATTTACTTTTTGAAGATAATTTCATTTAAATGTTGACCGCGGCTGCGTCTTAGGTGGTCCATTCGGAAAGTCCAATTTTGGGCAACTTTTTCGAGCATTTCGGCCGGAATAGCCCGAATTTCTTCGGAAATGTTGTCTTCCAAAGCTGGAATAGTTGCTGGCTTATTTCTGTAGACTTTAGACTTGACGTAGCCCCACAAAAAATAGTCTAAAGGCGTTAAATCGCATGATCTTGGTGGCCAACTTACGGGTCCATTTCTTGAGATGAATTGTTGTCCGAAGTTTTCCCTCAAAATGGCCATAGAATCGCGAGCTGTGTGGCATGTAGCGCCATCTTGTTGAAACCACATGTCAACCAAGTTCAGTTCTTCCATTTTTGGCAACAAAAAGTTTGTTAGCATCGAACGATAGCGATCGCCATTCACCGTAACGTTGCGTCCAACAGCATCTTTGAAAAAATACGGTCCAATGATTCCACCAGCGTACAAACCACACCAAACAGTGCATTTTTCGGGATGCATGGGCAGTTCTTGAACGGCTTCTGGTTGCTCTTCACCCCAAATGCGGCAATTTTGCTTATTTACGTAGCCATTCAACCAGAAATGAGCCTCATCGCTCATCGGACACGGACGCGAAACACATTTCGAACCGAACACTGATTTTGGTAATAAAATTCAATGATTTGCAAGCGTTGCTCGTTAGTAAGTCTATTCATGATGAAATGTCAAAGCATACTGAGCATCTTTCTCTTTGACACCATGTCTGACATCCCACGTGATCTGTCAAATACTACTGCATGAAAATCCTAACCTCAAAAAAATCACCCGTTATGTGGCCACCCTATAGGAAAATTACTTTGACCGAACTAAGACAGTTCATTGTACCCTTTTTAATTAGGCAACAAACAAACAACAAAAAAACTACACGTCTTTAAAAAAAGTTCTCATAAATCCTTAGTATTCAAAAAAATATTTCAAAGTTGTTGGGTCGAAAGTTTTTATTTTTTCCAGCCCCTTAAACTTCAAGCGCTTTCGAAGCAAAAGTTCGTATATTGATTTCTAGGACGTAAAGTATTGAGATATGGTTATCTGTGTGACTAGTTTCCAGTATAGAAAAATTCATCAAGCTACCTAGCTGTCTCCGGATCGAAAAGCCCCAACAAGATCGATCAGGTTCTAGCATTGACTAGGACCCGCTATGTGCAGTAAAAAATGCACGTCAACAAACAGAAGGAAAGTTTGACGTCGATAACCTACTATCACAATCGACATCGAAACGTTTTCTACTCGACGTGCACTCCTGTTCTCTGAAAGCACAGACAAAATAGAGAGAGGCCGAATTGCGTGAGTACGAGTAAGACAGTGGACGACAGCGGTAAAGCTCTAAAATTCTACGAAAAGATACGGGGACTAACAGAAGGTCTCACGACCGGAGCATACTTTTGTATACTTCCCAGAGGTGGTCTAGTGATCGATGCCCAGAGCATACTGAAATTATGGCGGGAACACTTCTTCAGCCTTGCGAATGCCAGTGAAAGCATTACACCAGAAGATAGTAAACCCGACTCTCCAATCGATCACAGTGTAGAGGACATTCCCTTGCTCGAGCATGAAGAAGATCGAATAGCGATTAAAGTCCGACAATTCCACCAAGGCTAAAGCGGATATCAGTACACAACGGTAATGCGCAACAGGAAGTGAATATAAAGGCGCACAAAAACAATATCGTGCAAAAAAACACAACAGCAACAAACGCATACGAACTGGAACAGCACAAAATGGAAATGGATCATTACTGTTATACGCCACTTAAAAACATTCGCCATAAACCGAAATAACAGATTTGACAGAATCAGTGAGCGAACAAAACCACCAACCGACTAACGTGTAAGCGCGTATAAGCAGCGTGTATAAAGCTCAGCTGGTGAGCAGCAAAGCGCGACGCACAAAAGGTCAATGCATGGCGAAAAAGTTTGGGAGAGAGTAAATGATTTGATTAATGGAAAAATGCTGCGGTTAATTAGTTGGGACAATAGACACAAATGTCTATTATGTGCGCATGTATTCCCTAGCCACAGAGACACTTGAGCGAAAAAAAAAACAAAAACTAAGTTGAGGGTGTTTGTTCTGCGGGATTTAGTAGAAAAGCCACAAACAGCAGTTCAGCTAATTGCACGCCATGCAGGATATGTACAGGATATGTTCGGTAAGTATCTACGACAAACACTTCCTTTTCTAACACGCGCGAAGTACAACTATATTGAGGTCAAGTCCCTTGGGCGTTGGACCGGTATGGCGGTATACGGTTAGGCCAGTGAGACTGAACGGTTGTTTCCACAAATCAGTGGATGAAATAATCAACTTCAGGTTAAATATGCTACACGGTTCAATAGCTTTAAAGAGTAATGCTTCATCGACTTGGCAATTAGCCTTCCAATTGATTTATTTCATTGAAATCAATGAAAATAATATTCACTTGGGGATTGTTGAAAGAGAAACTGTCATCAAAAAATTACCTGGAATTTGATTATCTGGAGTTTCAGACACTTACATTGAAATATTCTCACTGGAAAAACTCAGACTATTTATTCTTGCACTCACAAGTACAACAGAATGCTTGGCATTGTCAGTGACCAGCCTTATTTGATTTCTTCGATCTTACCACGGACAAAAAAATACAATTAATGTTCTTTGTCATGTTCGGGAAACAAGCATATCATTGTTGTCTTGCGTTCGAGCCTCGACCGATGCACCTCGTGTGCACTTTGCAAGCATTGGTCGGCGACTAACTCCTGTGCGACTACGAGATAATTCTGGCATAAAGTAAAAATCATTGAGATCCATTTCGCTACTTGCCTAAAGTTCACCTAGCCGCTACCAGGAACCTTTTCCAATAGGCATTCATATGGTAAAAATGAAAATGTGGTCGCATGCAAATTGTCAAAGGATAATAGAAAAAGGTGAGACTAAAACATTCAACCACTTTTTTCTCCAACTCTATACCGAAACTGTTATTAGCCGTCTATGCGGTCATTACGATCGATTATTTCGAAGTTTTAGGTACCGCAACGGATGTGCGTTCTAAACTCTTAAAGTGAGATCCCCGTTAATATCGGTGTTTTGAGAATTCATGCCAATTATTCTTCCTCCTCTCGAATATTTACTATTTTTTGGTCGATTGTAACGTCCGTTTTTTCCACGACAGTCCTCATCGTACCAGCTGTTCTTTTTTTTCCAAAAACCAATAGCATTACGTATAGTGCTTGAAATGAAACATTATACCGAGTTGCTGATGAGTGCTTTTACAGAGTAGGAGTGCAAGTCGAGAAGAAAATCCTGCGGCTGTCTGTTGTGATTGCAACGTTTCGACGATGAAACTTCCTTCAGTAAATGGCGTTCAGAGAACTTTCCCCACTTGCGTGAGCTTCTACACATGGCGACCCTTAATTAAACCCACTAAAATCGAGTACTTTGGAAGATTTAGTTAATTCTCTGCTTTTAAAAAATTTAATTATGTTAATAACATTTACAATTTCAAAACTGGAATATGAAAAGTCAAATATTGACTATTAAGCACAACAACAACCAAAAGCAATACACCGAAACTAATCAGAATTTCATATAGATGCAAAATGCATAAAATCTTCGACTATCTGAAAACTTTTTAAACACGCCGCTATTAATAACAATCTTACAACAACTGCATGCCATTACCGATTAAATGAAAATTTATTCAAAATTTCATAAAACTTAGAAACCAAAAAGCTTTGCGGCAAAGTAACCATGAACACTTAAAACTGTTTGCATAATCCAAAAACTCGATGTAGAAAACTAATTTGCTTGGCCAAACACAAAACAAAAGGGAAAGACGAAACGTCTGCCGAGCACACACACACATACATGTATATATACATGCACGTGCGAGTGTTTGTGAGGCTTTCTGCAAGTATTATCAAGTTCGAAAAACTCTATTGGCAGCAATGAACCAATGAACTGTTGCGGCATTCAGAGCAGGGGGAGTGAAGAACTTCTGCCGTTTGTGTGAAATTGGAAAAGTTTAATATTTTCCGATATTCATATTTTCAAAGCCAACAAACGCAACGTGCAAAGTGCCGAGTAGGATTAGCCGCAGCAGCAAATGAAGTGATATTGTATGAGAGACACATCAAACAGTTAGCTTACGGTTGCAAAGATATTGTGGCTGCATGCCACTAATACATGCGCAAACCAATCAATGAGCGCAGTGTTGAGCGGAGTGACCGTAGGGAATATGATGAAAAGTGAACGTGTTTGCCTATGTGTGAGTATGTGATTGTTTGCCACTGGCGCCACACATATGCATACACCCACACACACACACATATAAGCATTCGAAGACTGCAAAGACTGCTGCCAAATCTCAGCACATTACACTTGCCCAAACACAAACGCCCAAATGGAAAGCACTCATACGAGTTCTTTTCAAATGTATGTAGGTATGTATGGCCACACGCATGCACATACATATTTTTAATATTTTGTAGCTTGTCTGCGCAGATTATGTAGACAAACTAATTGCTTTGCAAATGCAAATCACTTAAGAATTCATTTTTCGTTTATTTGTTTTCAACTGAAAATATTAAAGACGAAAACTATTATTCGCTTGCAGCTTGTGTGTGTAGGTTTGTCTGCCAACGTATGTGTGTGTTTGTGAAAATTTCAATGCATTCTCAATCCTTTTGTGAGTTCTGTAAGTGCAGATATTAGAAGTGTGTACAAATTGGAAAAACATCAATTAGTGCTGGTTGTCTCTTCATATATAACTATTTGTGTATATGTGTGTTTTAGTGTGTTTGTATTTGTAAACTTGAATGTGTAATCCCACTTGTTGGCATAGATGAATTGCTTAAACTGCTAAGAGTAGTTTCTTTTGGCAAATTGATGGTACTGTCTGTTAAAAAAATATACATAGAAGAAGTTTGGAAGAATAAACGAAAACTGCAAAAGGCTTTTACGCAACCAGTTATAGACTTACTTTACTTACTCGCTAATTTAGTACCTTTTTTACTTACGAACATACTGCAGTGGGCACAAAATAGTAAGACTTTCTACAATTTAAATTTCGAGCGAAAACCCATTCGTTTTAATATTTTACTTTTAGGTTTGCAAGATTGCCAGTCACATCTATACCAAATTGCACATCAAAATAATCATATTTAGTAAAGTCTTTCTGAACTACTTAAAGTAAATTCCATTAAATTTTGTGCGCGGAATCAAATTTCTTGTATCGAATCGTTCAAAATATTGAAAAAGGATTTCGGTGTTAATTGTTTGTCGCGAGCAAGTTTCTTTGATGAGTAGAATTTATTCAAAGAAGGTCAAGAACGCCTTGACAACAAACCACGTACAGGACGGCCATCAACATCAACTGTTTATCAACACGTCAATAAAATAAAGGAATTGGTCCCTAAGAATCGACGATCAACAGTCAGAGATCTTATGGACATCGTTAGAATATCGGAAAGATCAGATCTA